>ML349191.1:0-25700 GCA_005239505.1 Nicotiana paniculata | reverse complement strand
TCAATTCCTATATTACTTGTCGACCACGTACACTTGCGTGAGCATTGGGATTTCGACCAACAGAGATATTGGACTCGGACAGTGTTATAGTGTGATCACAAGGACTTATGGTAGAGTTGGTTGGTCGTCGCAGTCCCTTGGAGTCTTTTCATTTTATTGTACTGTCAACTTTTACTTGAACAATATTGTATATTCGATCCTTGAGATCAGTACACGTATTCAGTTAGAGTTCGTGACTTAGTATTACCAGCCTTGGGAGTTTGTTTGAATAATTCCGTTGTTACTTTGGACACTTGGTTTTGATTCTATTTTATAAAAAATGGCTTGAATTGTTATTATGATTGACTTACTTAGTCTTAGAGACTAAGTTCCATCACGAAGCCTGTGGCGGGATTTTGGGTCGTGACACAAGAAATCTAGACAACAATGGAAATTGGCTTGAAAATAAGGATGATATGACAAATGAGGAAGAATAATTTTTTCAAGGCTCAATTCGCTGAAGATAGTGTCCCTAAAAATTTTAATATTATGAATCACACCAAAAATTATCATTGAGTAGTAGAATGCGAATATTTGAGCAGAACCTACTATGGACGAGGTGAAGAATGTTATGTTTGGCTTAAATGGAGATACTGCTAGTAGGCCAGATGGTTTCTCTGGCCAATTTTATCATGTATGCTGGGAGGTAATAGGTGAATATGTCCTCAACATGATCAAAGACTTTTTTATTGGAACTGAGCTGCGTAAGTTCATAACTCATACAAACTTTGTTCTACTGTCTAAGAAGAAGAATGTGCCAACCTTTTATGATACGAGGCTAGTAAGTTCGAGTAATTTCTCAAACAAGATCATATCAAGGGTGCTTCATGAGAGATTGGTGGAGTAGCTTCCTACCCTAATATCTCCTAAACATGCTGGATTTGTTAAAGATAGAAGCATTGTGGAGAACATATTGTTAAAATAAGAAATAGTCACTGAAATAAGAATGAGGGGAAAGCCATCTAATGTAGTGATCAAGCTTGACATGGACAAAGCTTATGATAGAGTTTCCTGGCTATTCTTGGCAAAGGTATTGAGGCAAATGGGTTTTGGAGAAGTCTCCATTGATAAGATATACAGGTTGGTATCCGATAATTGGTATTCAGTGTTATTGAATGGGCAAGCTAATGGCCTTTTTAAGTTTACTAGGGGTGTCAAACAAGAGAATCCTTTGTCACTTACTTTATTCATATTGATTGCTGAGGTTCTTGGAAGAGAATTGGATGTTTTGTTTGACAATCCAGACTTTATTGGATTTGGGATGCCGAAATGGAGTCACAACATCAATTACCTATCATGTGCTGATGATAATATTATCTTTAGTTCACCACATTATGGATCTATATAGTTGATTATGAATGTTTTGGAAGACTATGAGGCAACTACAGAATAGAAAGTGAACAAACAAAAATCATCATTCTATATGCATGAAAATGCACCTCCTAAAGAAGCTAATGCAGTGCACTTGATCACCATATTTCAAAGACATCCATTCCCTTTAACATATCTTGGGTGTCTTATTCTTTACCGTAGAAGGAAGAAGGATTTTTACAAAGGTATCATGCTCAAAGTAGAGGAGAGACTTGAATCTTGGAAAGTCAAGATTCTATCTATTGGAGGAAGGGCATTGTTAATTGCTCATTTACTGGAGAGCATGCCTATTCATCTACTATCAGCTGTGAATCCACCTAAATATGTGATAAATGATTTCCATAGGATGTTTTCTAGGTTCTTTTGGAGTAACTATGGAAATGGAAGGGCTAGAGATTGGGCATCGTGGGATAAATTATGCTTGCCTAAGATGAATGAGGCATTGGTTTTAGATCTCTTCATGATGTGCAAGGCATTTTTTGCAAAGTTGTGGTAGAATTTTAGAACAAAAGATACATCCCGGACTATCTTTATGAGAAACAAGTTGTAAGGTCCCGAAAAATTTCGCTGTGTAATTTAAGGTCTTGTGGTGTCGAGCTTGCTCGCTGCGGTTCGGACTTGTTGGATTGAACAGTACGTTTGTGGACTAAAAGAAAAATATTTTTAACTGAGTGCGTTTCTGCAGCCCATTATGCGGCCGCATAATGACTCTGTGGACCGCCTAATGGATGCAAAGTGAATTAGTGAGTTGGACAATAATTGAGGCCATATATGCGGCACAATTATGCGATCGCATAATGAATATGCGGGCTGCATATCAATCACACAACTGCCATGGACTTTTGCAAGGGGAGTTATGTGGCGCATTATGCGACCGCACTACAGGTATGCAGGCCGCATAATGGCCGCATACGCGATTAGAAATTTTAAAATCTTAAGGCCATTCCTGCGGTGACTTTGCAGGACGCATCTCCATTATGATGCCGCATATGCGACCACATAACTGTGTCGGGGCACCACATTATCTTATTTTAAACCCGACCCCAGACCTATATAAAACACATTCCCACCATTTTAGACTATTCTCATGACGATTTAGAGTGAGAAAAGAGAGGGATCTAGAGAGAAGGTCTCAATTCCATCAAATTGATTCTCTATCACCACTCAAAGCTTGGAACCAATCAAATAGGATACCAATCTCTTCATTCAAAGAGGTAAGTTTTTACCACACCAGCTTTTAAATTTCGTGATTAGCTAAAATGGGCCATTAGTAAGGTAGTCCATGGAGATAAGGATAGGGACCTTGCAAGCATTAGGTTCTAAACTATGTGTTGGGAAGTAAAAGCAAAGATAGGAAGAAATGGGGGATGGGACCTTAGCAAACTCATAATTCTAGGTGTAATGCTCAAATGAGCTGGGACTATGATCCAATTCCTAATTCTAGGTGTAATGCTCAAACCCTAGCTCATATTTCTTCAGGTCTCCAGCAGCAATGTTCTTATGGAAGTTTTTTTGTGGACCAGCAGGGATTGATATTGATGGAAAACATATAATACAGGTGATAAAATGTGGTGGAGAAATTCTGGAATGCATGGGAAGATTGTTTCTATTCATAGATTGATTTTTTAGGTGTCTAATGACCTTCATAGGTTACTTAAGATGAGAAGAATATATTTCTCAGGGGTGACACCAAACTGGCCAGACTTTCCTGACAAACTATAACAACACATTCAAGGTTGAAGTATACAATGGTCTTGTGGCAATTACCTCTGGTTGGATGGTTGAAATGCAACACTGATGGTGGATGTAGATATATAAATGTAAGGTCCTCTTTTGTATTTTTGATTAGAGATGGCATTGGTGATTTGATATATGCTCACGCAGAGGAGATCATTTTGGCCACAAACAACATTGCTGAAGCTAGGGCCATCCTTGAAGCTTTAAGGTACATAGTTAATTCTCATTTTCCTCCTTGTGAGATTGAGAGTGACTCTCTATTGATGAAAAGTGTTCTTGATGATGTGTGGGAACCCCCTTAGAATATTGTTATATTGGTGGAAGAGATCAACAAGTTAAGGGCTAGGTGTCTAACATATCTCATGTGCTTAGGGAAGGAAACCAATTAGCGGACCATCTTGCTAATGTGACACTGGACAACAATGATATGGTCCAGGATCCTTTTGATGATTTTGATGTTAAAATGAGAAAAATCTTGAATAGTGACAAATTACAATTGCCCTACATTAAGGTGAGAAATGAAAAGCCTCAAACGTAGTTATTTTGAAAGGTGTGGATAAAAAGTTTATGGTGTATGCAAGTGTGGTGATCTGGATGATAATGATGAGACAAGGTGTGAAGTCTAGAGATGGGAATCAAACTGATTTTCCTATTCAAATCCTTAGGGAGAAGAGTATGAATGTATTTTTTGCTAACTTTGTTTACTGTTTTGTAGGTACAAATGAAGGAGTTGCATCTTATATTATGGTTAAACTTGTTAGGGTGGTATTAGCATCTTGTGTGCTCATTCCCTATAGGTGTAACCACTGCATATTCCAACTAAATGTTTCATCAACTGGAGAATTGAAGAAGTCTCAAATATGGCAATCACTGACCATGGAGTTCCATGTTTCCCTACTTAGCACTCTTGGAGAGTTGTACACTGCAACTAGCCATGACCAATACTTATGCATATCTCTTACGGTGTTAGAATCAAGCATCAAAACTACACATATAAGCACAATGACTGGGAGTACCCGTATGAAAAGCACACTACCCAAATTTCAAAAGTTTGGGCATAGGTTTTGGAATGAATTTGCGGATTGTTTTGCTGCATTTGGGATGAATTGTCACCCCCATACAGCAACTCCTACACACGCTGAAGGTACATATGCATATTTTCATACATAATGCAGGGACCATTCATGATTTCTGGAAGACAAAAATCAAGGCGAACAAGTATGCCTCAAATTGGAAAGTGTCACTTGCGCATGGTTTGTCAATTTGTTTTGTTAAGTCATGATTTTGTAGTTGGTTTTGTGTCACGACCCAAATCTAAGTCATGTCGTGATGGCGCCTATAGCGATACAAGGCAAGCCTATTTCCCAAAATATTACTACAAATTTGATTATAAGAAATTAACAAAGACATTTCCAATATTTGAATTTCTCATAAACCAACCCAAAGTCTAAGTATAGATATAGAAATGCAGAAAACGAGCCCCAACATCGGGGTGTCACTAAGTAATGAGCATCTATGGTAAAAATCTAATAGTTCTAGGACAAATACATCCTGAAAAATCTCACAAAAATAACTATAGGAAGATAGGAGGGAGAAGAGAAAGGCTGCGATCGCCATGCAGCTACGTTGCTAACTCCAAATATCCGCAGTGAATAAATCAACACTCACTCGAATGTCCCGTAACACATGGATATGCACACAAGGTGCAGGGAGTAACGTGAGTACGCCAACTCAGTAAGTAACAACCATAAATAAAGACTGAGCAATAGTGACGAGCAGTAAAAGTCCAACACGCTTGCAAATCAGTATTCGAGTCAAGTCATCTCGTAAAAATACAGTTTCGGTGGAAACTCATTTATGAATATTTCTTCAACAGTTTCAATAGAGGATCAATGCAAAAGAGAGTGAAATAGTGAAATCAGAAACAACCTCTCGGGAAAAACATCACTCATATATAGCCCCTCGGGCATACCTCACCATCACTCATGACAGCTTCTCGGGCATACCTCACCATCACTCATGCCTCCATATCACTCATCACTATTCAAGCTAAGTGGGAGAGCCCCACCAAGGTTATTTCTTCCCCCATTGACATCAGCTAACAGTTAAATAACGCATTCCAAACTCGAAGTCATGTTGCACCTAAATAAAAATTCGTGGGCCTAGTCGCTGTCCACCATGAATTTCTCAAATGCCTGGATACTTTCCTCAAGGCGTGTGACCATCCTACCATAGAACTCATATGTTACTTTGCAACTCTCCCACTTTTGCCAAGCTCACCCCTTTAAGCATTTACTCGACTTTCGCTTCTCACACCTGGCCTGCTAGAAATTTAACCATTGCCTGACACTCCCCACGTGTCTTTCCTCATCGTATGCTGCCCAGTTGTTGCCTCAAATAAATATCATTCTCTGTAGCACTCAAACCAGCAGACCACCACAACTTCAAAACTCTCTTAAGATCATCTTTCTCAAGCCGCTGACGCTAGAAGCACCGATCCGATCATGAACCAACGCACACCGCAATTTCTAACAGCCGCTTCCCGGACACCATTTCACAATACCGTGCCATGCAGGAAAATCCGAAGAAGATCATAACATCGACGAACTTAACACATTGTATTTGATCAAAGACGACGATTACCCCATCACAGATGAAGATTCCACCTCACTTGAAAACACCAAGTCTTATTACTCTATCAACCCAAACTCGAACAATTCTAGTCCAATTGCCTTAGGCACTCGACACTCGCACTCAATAGGTACCTGCTCACTGGGGGTATGTACAGACTCCGCAAGGGCTCCTTCAGCCAAGCGCTATATCAAGCCAAATCGTGGCATCAAATCACTCAGGCCCTCAGCCTATAATAAATATGTTGCGGCATGCAGCCCGGTCCCATATAATATCCTCACAAATCAGTCCCTCGACCTCACTCAGTCATAAACCTCACAAGCCACTCGGGCATTTTAGAAAAATCAGGGAACTCAGCCCAAAACAACATTTACGTGCTTCAAAGTAGAGTAACAAATTGAATTATACAGTAAACAAGTAGAATCATGACTGAGTGTAGATTTAAAATAAAAATAGTGAGAGGATAGTAATAAAATACCCCTGATGGTCCAAACAGTACTGGCACAAGGCCCAAACATGGCATTCAGCCCAAGTTATGAGAATTCTTTCTAAAACACATAGCTATTATACAACTTTAAACAAAATAAGCAACTCTACAGTTGCTACGGGACAGACCAAGTCACAGTCCCTAACAGTGTACTCCCACACGCCCGTCACCTAGCATGTGTGCCACCTAAATATAGTAAAATGATACGGAATCCAGGGTTTTATACCCTCAAGACTAGATTTACAATCGTTACTTACCTCAAACCGGTCAATTATCTGACCTGCGATGCTCTTGCCTCTCGATTCGACCTCAAAATGCTCTGAATATATTTAAAATCAATATATTACCATCAATATACGCTAATGGAGTGAAATCCACATGAAAATTATCAAATTAGACCAAAAATCCCGAATTCGGCTCAAACCCGAGCCCCGGGCCCACATCTCGAAATCTGATAAAAATTACAAAATAAGGGAACCCATTCTCCCACGAGTCCAACTATACTAATTTTGTCAAAATCCGACCTTGAATCGACATTCAAATCCCAAAAATCCCTTTTATTAAGTTCCCCAATTTTCATCCCAAATCACTAATCGAATGATGAATTCAATGATATATTCATGATTGTTAGCTAAAGTTGAGTTAGAATTACTTACCCAAGTGTTTTCCTTGAAAAACTCCCGAAAAGTCACCTCAAACCGAGTTCCCAAAGTCCAAGATGTGAAATAAAACCCTGAAACCCATATTTATAGTTCACCCCTCTGATCCTCATTACGCGGCTAGCCAACTTCCACCGCCGCCGCGCACGCCTCACCGCGGTCTGCAAATTTCCTATCGCGACCGTGAAAACCCCTTTCTCCTGCGGTCGCGACCATACTTACACGGTCTGCACCAGCCTCAACTACTGAAAGCAAAATCCCACCGCCGCCGTAAAATCTTATCGCGGTCTGCACCAATTTTTACGCGGTCCACATTCCCCAACATCAGAAACCCAACACCCGGAACATCAACAGCTTTTTCAACAACTAGGCCCATCCGCCAACAGTCTCAAATACGGAGGCCCTCGGGACCTCAATGAACCATACCAACATATCCCATAACATCATTCAAACTTAGTCGAACTTACGAATCATCCAGAACAACACCAAAACATCAAATCACCTCAAATTCAGGCATAAGAACCTATAAACCTCCAAGTTCTACTGACGACCCCGAAACCAATCAATCATCATCCGAATACCCTCAAATTTTACACACAAGTCAAATATGACACCAAGAATCTATTTCAACTTCTGGAATTCCATTCCGACCCCAATTTCTAATTTTCCACTACCGACCAAAATCGCCAATTTTCCAACTTTCACCAATTCAAGCCTAATTCTAGTACAGACCTCCAAATTACATTCCACCCATGCTGTGAAGTGCAAAATAACCTAGTGGAGCTATCAGAACCATAAAAATCTCAATCTAAAGTCGTTTACTTATAAATCAACTTTCGGTTGACTTTTCCCGACTTAACTTCCTAAATAAGAGACTAAGTTTCTCATTCCACTCCAAAACCACTCTGAACCTGAACCAACCAACCCGATGCAACATAATGAAGCTGAAAAACTCATAAGGAAGTAGAAATAAGAAAAACAGGGCTATAATGTTAGAAACGACCGGTCAGGTCGTTACATCTTGGAATCAAAATGATCAATTTGATCGAGTGCTTGGGGTTGGTTATGTCCAGACTCACGTGTGAAGACTAGCCACTTTTTTAAATCTTAGTGAACTCCTTGGGATTATATCATTCATGAACTTGCTTGTTCAATTTCCATAGTTCATTCTCTTTGGTTGTATATAGTTCATTGTGTACTATCAAAGTTCAGTACATTGGTCAACTTTGGTAATAGGATTGATGTATTTACTTGCTTTATTCTTCTTCGTTTTGTGAGACCTCTTGACATTTTATATTTTGATTTTTTATTATTAATAAATAAAAAACACCACTAAGCAGCTAAGCAACCAGCTTAGTGGTATATTAGCTTAAAAAACAAAAAAACAACATGTATCTCTCATTTATCTCATACATAGGTTCACAAGGGATAGATATTTGACACATTTGGGATACACAAAGTATAAATCGGAAATGCACAATGAGATAAATATATCATCTTCTACTTTGAATTTGGTTCAAATTTCAAGAACTACTTCAAAGCTCTTCCCAAATCGTCCCAAAATTGAGATCAAACTCCTTTAGTGCAACACATCGTAGATTTGGGTTAGCTTTGAACTCATCAATAATTTTGGTTAGACCTGAATTATGGTAATTAATGTGTACTTATATGTGAAAGTCAAAATTAAAGTGTGTACCAAGTGTGCAAGAAGGTTGTAGTTGAAAAGGATTAAAAAGGACTAAGTTGGAAAAAATGGACCAACATACGACCAAGGATACGAACCGCATGTGGAAAATACGGTCCACATGTCCTATCGTATGTGGGATCTTAGAAATCACTGAAAGTTGGAAAAATTGTTCAAGTCTCTGAACTTTCCATGTGAAAGCAACTTACAAGTCGCATGTTGGACATACGGGCCGCATGTCGCACCATTGGTGGAAGTACAGAAAGTTAAGGGTCAATAAATGGACCAACATACAGTCAGCATGCCCGACATACGGATAACATGTTGGACTGTATGTTGAAGATTCAGAGGGTCAATTTCTGGGAGATTCTCAAGAGCTAACATACGGACTGACATATGGTCAGCATATTGAACATACGGGCTTCATGTGGTGGTCGTATGTCACATATCACAAGCGGACCTATAAATACTAAATTTTAAGACGAAGAATATGCCCGAATAATGGAGGTGGAGTACGATGGTTCTGCTTTACAAGAACAAGAGTGATATCTAAAATTGTAACAATTATAGGGGTATCAAGTTGTTGAGTCACACTACGAAGGATTGGGAGAGGGTAGTGGAGGCCAGGGTGAGGAGGTGTGTGTCTATTTTCGAGAATCAGTTTGGATTCATGTCGGGGTGCTCGACTACGAAAGCAATTCATCTAGTTAGGAGATTAGTGGAGCAGTATAGGGAGAGGAAGAAGGAGTTGCATATGGTGTTTGTTGACCTTGAGAAAGCGCACGATAAAGTCCCGGGGGAGGTCCTATGGAGGTGTTTGGAGGCTAGTGGCGTTCCGGTAGCGTACATTAGGGTGATTAAGGATATGTATGATGATGCTAAGACTCGGGTAATGACTGTGGGTGGGGACTTGGAGCATTTCCCTGTGGTGATGCGGTTGCACTAGGGATCGACTCTTAGTCCGTTTTTATTTTCTTTAGCGATGGATATACTGTCGCGACACATCCAAGGGGAGGTGACTTGGTGCATGCTATTTGCCGATGATATAGTGTTGATTAACGAGACGCGAATCGAAGTTAATGCGAGGTTGGAAGTTTGGAGACAGACTTTAGATATTAACGCAGGGTTGGAGATTTGGAGATAGACTCTGGAGTCTAAAGGTTTCAAATTGAGTAGAATCAAAACAAAATACTTGGAATGCAGATTCTGTGATGGGACCCATGAAGCAGACGTAGAGGTAAATCTTGATGCTCAAGTTATCCCCAAGAGAGCGAATTTTAATATCTCGGGTCTATTATCCAAGGTAACGGAGAGATTGACGAACATTGTTACATCCCGTACCTTAGCATTAGGATGTGTCATATGTTTGATAAGCTAGGTGCCTTTGGGAACTTTCTTTTGTTTCCACACAAAATTTGCAGGAGGAAATGCAGGAGATAAGAAGATATAGGAAAATGTGTATGATAAAAATTGCATGAGCAGTTGTTTGAGAAAAAAAACTATGTGATGTAAAATACCTGCTTAATATTGAAGTGCTTGCTTTGATGTGAACTATAGTAGATTAGAACCCTAAGGAGCGTCTGGTAGTGCTGATTTGGCTATACAATTTTCTTTTCCATTGTTGTATAAAGACTAAAGTCTGATATCCTTTCCGCAGAAACTAAAGATTCATATCTTTTCCACAAAACTGAATAACCAGAGCTCACTACTTCCAATTAAACAGCAAGGAGGAGAAAGATAGACCGTTATTATTATGAGATTCTGTAAGTTAAAAACTTTGATATCGTAAAATATTATGTTAAGTGTGGTAATTTTTTTAAGTAAAGTATTTTAGTAAAAAAAATTATAAGTATAATTTTGGATAGTTAACATTATTAATATTCCGAATATGGTATATTATACACATAATATGAGCAAGTTTATGAGATTTTCTTTATTGTAAAGATAGAAATTATTTTCACACAAGAAAAAAAGGTTATCTTTTTTATCATTTTAAGAATTAAGCGTACGAAATTTTTTATTCTTTATATTAGATTAGAAAAATTAGAAGTTAAGAACATATATGTGTGTGTGTATGTCGTTTTCCATGGATGTTTTAATAAAAATAATCGTATATGTATTTATTTTATGTGGTACCATATGACCATGATAGTAGGATGTATAGAGTGTATTAAAAATAAGTTCTAAGTAATTTGAGATAATTTTTAATTATGCGGGTAATTAATTACCGAGTAACAAGACACTACCTAATTAATTATTAAAATCATAAGATAAGACTAACCCCCCCAAAAAAAAAAGTGGCAGCAAGCCACAGTTTAAAAGAATGACTCTTGGTCATTTTTGATTTAGGTGGCACCTAATTAACCACCAAAAAAAGCGCGCACACATATGACTCTTGGTCATTTTTGATTTAGGTGGCACCTAATTAACCACCAAAAAAAGCGCGCACACACACCTACATGCTCTACTTTCCATTCTCTTGCTCAACAAAATGCTCCTTTCAGTTTCCCAACAAAGGCAACTCTTCAATGTATTAGAAAACCCTTTAAATTTCTCCACGTTTGGCCAAAGATGTCATCGACAAGAAAGCTACACAACATATTGGGTGTGAGAACAACAAGATTCTGTTTTATTCTTCAAACTCAAAAATATTTTTGGTCTCTGGATTCTTCATAAATTTGGCTCCTTCAAACACGCCCATACTATCTCATTTATTAATCTCAATAACAAAATTACCTCAATATTCATGTTTATCTTGAAAATAGTTTTAACAATTATATTTGATTTGTAGTTCTCAAAATATGTGATCTATTCTAACACTAGTTTATTATTGGGAAGTGACAAGTGCAAGTAATGAAAATGAGATAAGCAAACCGAAGTTATCACAAGGTTGGGCCGCGAGCTGGCTGGAACAGGGGGGCCTCGAGGTCTAGCTAGAGTGGTAAGTAATGACAATCGACGAAATAGAGATGTTGCGGGCCTCGGGGATAACCTTTAGCGGATAATGATGAGCAATAATGAAGAACATTAATAAAGATAATAAATGAAGATAACAAACGAAGAACACTAAGTAAGGAGCAATAAATCTAAGAGATAATGTTGAACAAAGAGAGCAGAGAATGTTCTATTGTATTGTATGTATGTGTTCAATATTCGCGTGTTACAAAATGATAGGGGTCCCCTTTATATAGGAGGGGGAATCCCAACATAGTATATGTCTAATTAATGCAGAGAAATATTATTGGTACAACTATATAACGGCTCAGTACGGATTTGTACCATTCTTGCAGACCTTGTCAGCTTTAGCAATGTGTCCTTGGGAATTTTCAGTCTTTCCATGATGATAATCGATTCATACTGCTCCGAGGAGGACCACAGTGAACCTCCGATATGCTCCCTCGAGGGGTGTACCTCGGGGTCAAACTTCAAATTCCTTAATGGGCTTCTCGAGGCCGATCATGGAGTGCCACAGTGTTCTCAAAATCAGACTCCCCGATTTTGGCCGTATACAGATAGTCCCCACGTTTCTTAGAATGAAATGATAAGAAACGATCCCGAATTCTTGCCTTTTTTATATCATCGCCGTGACGTCAGCCACATGAGGTCATTAAATGATGTGACAGAAAGGTTGTACACGGGCCTTTATCGACACGGTTCTCGAAAGGCCCACGAAGCGCCATTGGTCGCTTTTTCAACCCCTCCAATATGCTTAGATGACTTCTATAAATACTTCACTTCTTTGCCTTTTACATTTTTATAGCATCTTAAGATCTTCAAATCTTCATCAACATCATTTCGTTTTCACCCACTTTCTGTGTTCATTTCTACATTAGCTCTCTCTTTTTGTTTTGAAATTTTATCATGGCAAAAACATCTAAGACGGTACCTCAAAGAGAGGAAGCCTCTTCCTCGTCATGCTCGTCCAAGAGCAAAACAACAGTACCTCCCCGTATTGAGGAGTGTATTCCCGGGCCCCTCGAGACATCATCCGACTTTAAAATTGATAAACCCTCTTTGGTACCAGGCCGATGTGAGCCCATGTCCCGGTAAATTAGTCTAGTGACCGATGTGAAGAAGGTAAAAATAGATTGCCGCTGGGGGGAGGCAGTGCAATGGAAATCCCTTCACCGGAAGAGGATATAACTACGCGCAAAGCTGGTTTCCTCAGCGTGTATACATATCTTTTCACCTTAGGTCCCTTTAACGACCCGACCGGTCATTTTGAGTTCTAGTGCGTCGTTCAACGGTTTGAAGCCGTGAGAAGCTTCCTTTCAGGTATTATAACCCGTGGGCGTTGTCGGAATTGAATTCCAGGAAGTTTAGAATTGATTTGGAAAGAAATTTCTCATTTTAGAAGCCTTAAGTTGGAGAAATCAACTAAGATTGGAATTTTGAGTAAAAGATCTCCGAATCAGGATTTGAAGGTTCCAGCAGGTTCGTATGATGATTTCAGACTTTGGTGTATGTCTGGATCGGGTTTTGGATAACCCGGAAGTGTTTCAGCATATATTGTGGGAGTTAGCATTTTAGAAAGATTTCATGAATTTGGGCTTGAAGTGCATATCAGTGAGAGTGATGTCCGTTTGGGATTCCGAGTCTGGGAATAGCTCTGTATGGTGATTCAGGAATTGAGAGCGCGATCGGAAGTGAATTTGGATGTCCGTAGGTCATTTTGGAGTCATTTGGCTAAAGATAGAAATTTGAAGGTTTTTGGGAAATCTGTCAGAAGTGGAAGTTTTGATATAGAGGTTGGACTGCGACTCCGGAAGTTGGAGCAGGTCTGTAATGTTGAATATGAATTTTGTGCAGAATTTGAGGTCAATCGGGTGTGATTTGATAGGTTTCAGCATCGGATGTAGAAGTTTGAAATCCTAAGATCTTAAAGAATTGGACTGGAGTGCGATTCGTGATTTCGGCGTTGTTTGATGTGATTTGAGGACTCGAGCAAGTCCGTGTCATGTTTTGGAACAGGTTAGTATGATTGGACGCAGTCCCGGGGGTCCCGGGTGGATTCCGGGTGGGTAACGAATCAAGTTGAAATTGGAAGAAGGGCTGAAACTGCTGCCATTTGGTGCAACCGCACCTGCGAGGTTTTGGCCGCAGGTGCGTCTTGGGAGTCGCAGGTGCGAGTGTGGCTCGGCTTGGCTGGTAACCGCAGGTTCGATGGATATTCCGCACCTGCGAAGCCACAGGTGCGGGTAGTGGGGGCGCAAGTGCGATTTGGCTGAAATTGAGGGATACCGCAGGTGCGGGGGATTTTGGTCGCACCTGTGAGATCGCAGGTGCAGAGGAAGGACCACAGGTGCGAAAAATGCCTGGTCAGAATGTTTTAAAACGGGTGTGTGCCATTTCTCTATCATTTTTCTTCATGGGTTTGGCGATTTTGGAGAGCTTTCAAGGGAGATTTCACCAAGCATGAAAAGGTAAGTTGTTTCTACTTGTTTCTAAGGTTAAATACAAGATTATTACATAGATTTGGTAGTGGAAATTGAGGAAAATTTGGGAAATATTGAAGAAACCTAGATTTATGGGAATTTGGATTTTAGCCAAGAATTGAGCATGCATATTAGAGTAAATTGTATATTTGAGTTAGTGACGCTATGGTTAGGGTATATCTTCGAGAAATTTCGGATTCCGGGCACGCGGGCCCGAGGACATTTTAGTCATTTCACTGAGCAGAGTTGGAAAAGTATATGATTTGGAATTTCTGCAAATATTAGAGTATATTTTCATTGGTTCTTCGTTGTGTGGATAGTTTCGGAGCGTTGTGCGACGTTTGGAGTCATCGGAAGGGCTTGGAAGCCGGTGTTGGAATTTTGGAGCGAGGTAAGTGTCCTTTCTAACTTTGTGAGGGGGAATCGTCCCCCTAGGTGAATTAACTCAGTGCATGTTATTATCTTTGGGGGCTACGTACGCACGAGGTGACGGGAGTCCGTGCGTAGATGCTATTATGCCATGTCCGGGTAGCCTAGGACCCACTAGCATGATTTATGTGTATACCTGTAACCCTGCCTGTATCATTGAACTGCTAATATAACCGAAAATGTAATTAAATGTTTAAAAGTAAGATAAAGTTCATATTGTTAACCTTCCAAAAAGAGAATTATTTTCGCTGTAAATATATGTGTAACTGGACTAGGTTGTATCATGGAGTATTACTAAACTGGAAAAATGAGTTCCAAAAACAAAGATTTCAAAACCTATATTTCATGTTTCTTTTAATAATGACTTTACCATTTTCCGGAGAAAAATTGTTTTCTTGAAAAAAATTACGAATTTATTATGTGGATATGTGTAGCTTTGGGTGCCTGAGTCGCTTAAGTGATTCGCGAGCAGGAAGACCCTGTATTTGTGTATGTATTCTTATGAGCACCTGAGTCGCATGTATGATTCACGAGCAGGCTAGCCGTATTATATTGAGAGGTGCTATTTTGGGACGGGCCGATCGATCCTCGGCAGTGCACAGAGAGGGTTATTATATTGAGAGACACACTTTTGGTACGGGCCGTTCGATCCTCGGCAGTGCGTAGAGAGGTTCAGAGATGCACTTTTGGGAAGGGCCGATCGATCCTCGGCAGTGCATAGAGAGGTTGAGAGGTGCACTTTTGGTACGGGTCGTTCGATCCTCGGTAGTGCACGGGCGTGACTATCTTATGACTCCGGCCGGTTTTCTTACCCTTGTGTGCGCATGACTATTTTGTACTATTCTATTGGTATTTGCTTGGCATGTATTTGGGAAAAAAAGGAAAGTGTACATTGTTGTTTATTCTCAGTGGTTACCTGGATTTCTGTACTTGATATGTATTGCTCACTGTCTTACATGTCTACTGTATTTCATCATATTCTGTCATATATTTTATAGTCGGACGTTAGTAAGAGTCTAACTTGACCTCTCTTCACTACCTCTTTGAGGTAAGGCGGGCGACTTACTGAGTACACATTATTTTTGTACTCATGCTACACTTCCCGTGCATCTTATTTCACAGGTACTTTATAGCTAATGTGGAGGATTCAGAGACTTAGGCGAGCTGCATCATCCGAAGGCGCTCCGCAGCTGACAGAGTCTCCTTCATACTGTATTTATTCATTTTAAATTTCCTTATCCAGTTGTATTTCGGACAGGCTTTGTACTATTTGTATAAACTCTTAGAAATTGCTCATGTACTTGTGACACCGAGTTCTGGGATATGTGTTGGGATATAAATTCTTAAGTGTAATCTTTAAACCATTATTTTTAATTAGCAGACTTTTATTTGGTTAATATGTAATTAAGTGAAATGAAATGTTTTTTTCATAAATGTTAAAATCGGAAAGTTATTTCAATTAATTAATGAGTTAGTTTGCCTGACATGGATGTCCGGCGCCATCACGACCTTAGGGATTTTGGGTCGTGACAACGTGGTATCAGAGCGCTAGGTTACCGTAGGTCTCAGTCATGAGCATGTCTAGTAGAGTCTTGCGGATCGGTGCAGAGACATCTGTACTTATCTTCGAGAGGCTACATGGTTGTTAGGAGTACTTCCCTTCTTGATTATTCATCGTGCGAGTTGATTCCTTTGAGGCTTGTGCCTATGTTCATTCCTACTCAATCTTACGCATCGCGAAGTGCTTCCTATGGATCAGGGATTTGAGGGATGGAAATGGTGCTACGAATGTAATCCAAGATGCTTCCATGTGTAAATGGTCGTTCTTGTTATTATGGCCCTCTAAAAGGGTAATATGTTGTTTCAGCTCAGTAGTTGTGTTTCTAGGAGCCTTAAGGCTGTGCTCGGGTAGTGATGATGGTTGCAATTGATTGTTGCACGGTGTCGATATGATCATAAACGTTTTCCCGTATGATGGGGAAGATGAATGGTTTGAAGGGAGGTCTTCTCAGAGTATGATTTCGAGATTTCAGTGCTTTTGTTCCGGCAGAGGAAAACATTTGGAGTATGAATGACTCGGTTGGTATTGATAAAGTAGTAAGACTTGGTGTCTTCAAGTGAGATGGGGTGTGCACCTGTGACGTGTTGTCGTCGTCATTGATCGAATGGAATGTGTTAGGCTCGTCGGTGCTATGGTTTCTTCGGTTGCGTGGGGTCAGAGTATTGAGAGGAAGTATCGAAGAATGCGGTTGGCAAAGAATGATCTTGGAATGAGGCTAGGCGGTGGTTCCATTTCTAGGAGGCCAGGTGTAAGAAGAGGAAGTCGAGCAGTCGCAAAGTGGGGGAGCGTCATCACAACTTGGTATTTGGAGATATTGACGCACATTTAATGGATGGTCATGAGGAGAAGACAGGCTAGTAAGTTGGTAAATGAAACAGGGCGTAGATGAGGTATTGAAGTCGCAGAGAGCGTGCATTTCAGCGTCGTTGGGAGGTGTCCGCGGGTGAATTCTACAGGTGGTTGTCTTCAGGGGATAGGTTAGCAATGGCGGGGTTGGCAGGTTCTGTGAGGGGTCCTAGTGGCTAGTTGGTAGGATATAGAATGTGTGAATGATGCTGGAGAATTCGAGTATTTAAGGAATGCTAGCAGGAGAATTTGGAAGATTGGGATGGTTTGGCTGAGCAAGATCGTGTTATTAAAGGAGGAAGGATCTCAACAGGGTCTAGAATGGCGTAAGGAGTAGCCTCGGGTAAAGTGGGGGAGTCCCACATCTGCAGTTGGGTATAGGATGATCTTCGCATGGGGTTGCGGATTTTCGACGTGTGGGCGATTTCTAAGGATAGTGACTCAGTCACGTGTTTCATTGAAAAAGGTGTTCCTGTGCTAGGAGAGCCTTGGGGATTGATTGTATTCAGGGCCAGTCAGAGTGGGTGACTCTCAATAGCGGTCCTAGTGAGTTCAAAAGTTAAGAATGCGGGAATTAAGGATTTCAGGCAGCTGATTGATCGAGAATCAAGTTTTTGCAGAGTAATCTCAGAGAAAAATGAGGATGGTTTGAATGTTCTATGATATCTTTCAGCATGCAGGATAATATTGGAGGAGTGAGAGAAATAGACACCGGATTTAAGGAAATATTATCAGAAGGTTATGAGATGGGTTGCGGGATTTGGGCAGCATGGTCTCGTGAATCAAGGTCCCTCGGGATGAGTGAGGATTGAGTTTGCTATGGGTCGAAGGAAGTTATTACTGTTCCTGAGGCAATTAATGATTATTAAAAGAAGATAGATTGATTGGCCATGGTTGAAATGGCACGTTTGCTGCCGTGCTTGGTTCCTTTGATGTGATTTAGTTATGCATGTGGTTTGTGCCGGTGTGTGCGAGGCTTGTCGGCCGTCGTAATGGATTTCATGTGGGAACACTTGAGTGCTATGGCCTGTCAGGTATAAGCGGACCCCGGAAGGGTTATGGTGGTATAAACTACCACTTAAGATTTGCATGATTGGGTGATAATGGGAATTCACTCGTGTGATGAGATGGTAATCTTGGATTGAGTCAAGTAAAAAGTTTCTATATGATGAAGTGCTCACCCTATTGGTGGTTCGGAAGTTGTGATGGAATTCTTGTGCTACCTCGTATTGGCATGTTAGGTGCGGTAAGCAGTATGTAACTGGGAATAAGAATCGAGATTTAGGTCTGATGTTTATAAGGATGTCATGAGCTCGAAAGAGCAAGGCCAAGTGATTTGAAAGTTCAGTGTAAGCTAGTGTTATCTTCAATATCACCTAAGATTTGATATTCGGTGAAAGAGGCTTTGTACTCTGGTCATGGGTTCTTGATGTGTTTTGCGACCTTAGTGGGGTCGGTGTTATGGATGGGCAGACTTTTTGCCTTGTGTGGAAGGTCGTGGAAGCATGACTGCGAAAGGATTGTACAAAGTGTGACATGTAGTCACTTGATGGATTTCAGATTTGGACTGAGTATAAAGGAGTGTAATATTGCTTAATTGAGCTTTTACGCCTGGAGGACATTCAGTTCAGTTGATTATTGATTATGGGGCGTTAGTCCCGGTGATGATGGTTTTTCTCGTGTATTATGAGAAAAAGTGGGTTAATGTGGACCCAGGTAAAAGCTAATAGCTAAGTTTGGTGCGAGCGAGGTGGCTCAATGTTTGTGGATGGATTTAAATATAATTATGGGCACCGTATGAGCCACGCATGTTACTTTCAGTGGAGCTCTTTTTAGGGAAAGATATTAGAACAGCGAGTGTTGTTCCGTCTTCATCAAATTCATGTGTTATTGTGATTGTGCCATGTGAGTTGTGAAACAACTTTGGCAATTTCTCATGTGTTGAGGTCCCGCGTAGCGGGGATGTTATGTGAGCAGGACAGCTCTTCAGATCCAGAGTATATAGATGTATATCGCACCTCAGTTGTGCTTGAGTTTTGTAGCCTATGGCTTTATCAGTCTCCCCAGGATGGCATTATGAAGTTAGCGTGCTTGTGATCGATATTCAGTAATTCGTAAAAGTGAGCAAATCAGCTTCGTATATATATCTTCTTATGTAAATTTTATGTGTGGATCTGGTGGCACGTCGCCACGGGTATATTATGAGGATCGGGTTGCACGCCGATACAGTGATGATGAGAAGGGTTAATATGTATTTATTTTCTTGTGATTTATTTCACATTTTCAGTAAGAATTCATATTAGTTGCGTGAGCTGAGTAGTTCCGTCCTGAGTCGCTTCTTATTTTCATGTTCGAGTTATAGCCTATTGGGCAATGCGTTATCATGTGAGACTGTTAGCCATATTTGGGGTGCCTTGCTATCTGAGCAATTCGTACTGAGTGAGAAGAGATTATCGGACCAGGGATCAGTACGATAAGGTAATGTGAAGTGTATATTAAAGAACAAATACCATCATTCAGGCTCATAATGGAAGTGATGATTCTAGTCAAGATGAGGTATTCAAGGATTTGTTAACTCTGTAGTTGAATGTGAATTTCTGAGCATTCCCTCCGTTGTGGTTACATCGCCAACATTATAGCAGGATTTCTGTATAATTGTTATGAGGTGCATCAGGAGCATCAGATTTGTGGACCTTGGCTAATAAGGTTCAGGGAGCGTCGTTGTGGCCAGACGATGAGTTATGCGGTGCATGGAGCCGATTCAGCAAGGGTATGCAGTTATGATCTGGTATATCATGTGCTAGTTGATGTGCTTATATATATTGAATCTAGGCATGGCTAGAGAAATTTCAGGTGTTTGAATGAATTCTAAGCTTATTATATGGATAAGGAAGAAATCTCCAGATTTGATCAAACTATTGTGCTCGAATGGGTTGTGGTAGCACGGGCAGGTGCTCGAGATGTTAAACAGTGATTTCAGGAAGATCCAGAGCAGTTCTTAGCACGTTCGAGGACAAACTTCAGTTTAAGTGGGGAAGAATGTAACGACCCGGCCGGTCGTTTTGAGTTTTAGCGCGTCGTTCAGCGGTTTGAAGTCGTGAGAAGCTTTGTTTCAGGTATTATGACCCGTGGGCGTGGTCGGAATTAAATTCAGTACATGTTATTATCTTCGGGGGCTATGTACGCACGAGGTGACGGGAGTCCGTGCGTAGATGCTATTATGCCATGTCCGGGTAGCCTAGGACCCACTAGCATGCTTTATGTGTGTACCTGTAACCCTGCCTGTATCATTGAACTTCTAATATAACCTAAAATGTAATTAAATGTTTAAAATAAAGCTAGAGTTAATATTGTTAACCTTCCAAAAAGAGAATTATTTATGTTGTAAATATATGTGTAACTGGACTAGGTTTTATCATGGAGTATTACTAAACTGGACAAATGAGTTTCAAAATCAATGATTTCAAAACCTATATTTCATGTTTCTTTGAATAAAGACTTTACCATTTTCCTGAGAAAAACGGTTTTCTTGAAAAAAAATTACGAATTTATTATGTGGATATGTGTAACTTTGGGTGCCTGAGTCGCTTGAGTAATTCGCGAGCCGGAAGATCTCATATTTGTGTATGTATTCTTATGAGCACCTGAGTCGCATGTATGATTCGCGAGCAGGCTAGGCGTATTATATTGAGAGGTGCACTTTTGAGACGGGCCGATCGATCCTCAGCAGTGCACAGAGAGGATTATTATATTGAGGGACGCACTTTTGGTACGGGCCATTCGATCCTCGGTAGTGCGTAGAGATATTGAGAGATGCACTTTTGGGATGGGCCGATCGATCCTCGGCAGTGCATTGAGAGATTGAAAGACGCACTTTTGGTACGGGCCGTTCGATCCTCGGCAGTGCGTAGAGAGGTTGAGAGATGCACTTTTGGGACGGGCCGATCGATCCTCGGCAGTGCATAGAGAGGTTGAGAGGTGCACTTTTGGTACGGGTCGTTCGATCCTCGGCAGTGCACGGGTGTGACTATCTTATGACTCCGGCCGGTTGTCTTACCCTTATGTGCACATGATTATATGGTACTATTCTATTGGTATTGGCTTGGCATGTATTTGGGAAAAAGGAAAGTGTACATTGTTGTTTATTCTCAGTGGTTACCTGGATTTCTTTACTTGATATGTACTCGCTGCTCACTGTCTTACATGTCTACTGTATTTCATCATATTCTGTCATATATTTTATAGTCGGACCTTAGTAAGAGTCTAACTTGACCCCTCTTCACTACCTCTTTGAGGTTAGGCGGGTGACTTACTGAGTACACATTATTTTTGTACCCATGCTACACTTGTTGTGCATCTTATTGCACAGGTACTTTATAGATAATGTGGAGGATTCAGAGACTTAGGCGAGCTGCATCATCCGAAGGCGCTCCGCAGCTGACAGAGCCTCCTTCATACTGTATTTATTCATTTTAAATTTCCTTATCCAGTTGTATTTCGGATAGGCTTTGTACTATTTGTATAAACTCTTAGAAATTTCTCATGTACTTGTGACACCGGGTTCTGGGATATGTGTTGGGATATAAATGCTTAAGTGTAATCTTTAAACCATTGTTTTTAATTACCAGACTTTATTTGGTTAATATGTAATTAAGTGAAAGGAAATGTTTTTTTCATAAATGTTAAAATCGGAAAGTTATTCAATTAATTAATGAGTTGGTTTGCCTGACATGGATGTCCGGCGCCATCACGACCTTAGGGATTTTGGGTCGTGACAACGTGGTATCAGAGCGCTAGATTCCCGTAGGTCTCAGTCATGAGCAAGTCTAGTAGAGTCTTGCGGATCGGTACGAAGACGTCTGTACTTATCTTCGAGAGGCTACAGGGCTGTTAGGAGTACTTCCCTTCTTGATTCTTCATCGTGCGAGTTGATTCCTTTGAGGCTCATGCCTATGTTCATTCCTACTCAATCTTACGCGTCGCGAAGTGCTTCCTATGGATCAGGGATTTGAGGGATGGAAATGGTGATACGAATGTAATCCGAGATGCTTCCTTGTGTAAATGGTCGTGGTTGTTATTATGGCCCTCTAAAAGGGTAATATGTTGTTTCAGCTCAGTAGTTGTGTTTTTGGGAGCCTTAAGGCCGTGCTCGGGTAGTGATGATGGTTGCAATTGATTGTTGCACGGTGTCGATATGATCATAGAACGTTTTCCCGTATGATGGGGAAGATGAATGGTTTGAAGGGAGGTCTTCTTAGAGTATGATTTCGATATTTCAGTGCTTTTGTTCCGGAAGGAGGAAGGCATTTGGAGTATGAATGGCTCGGTTGGTATTGATAAAGTAGTAAGACTTGGTGTCCTCAAGTGAGATGGGGTGTGCACCTGTGACGTGTATTGAGAGGAAGTATCGAAGAATGTGGTTGGCAAAGAATGATCTTGGAATGAGGCTAGGCGGTGGTTCCATTTCTAGGAGGCCAGGTGTAAGAAGAGGAAGTCGAGCAGTGACAAAGTGGGGGAGCGGCAGCACAACTTGGAATTTGGAGATATTGTCGCACATTTAATGGATGGCCATGAGGAGTAGATGGGCTAGTAAGTTGGTAAATGAAGCAGGGAATAGATGTGGTATTGAAGTCGCAGAGAGCGTGCATTTCAGCGTTGTTGGGAGGTGTCCACGGGTGAATTATATAGGTGGTTGTCTTCTGGGGATAGGTTAGCAATGGCGGGGTTGGCAGGTTCTGTGAGGAGTCCTAGTGGCTAGTTGGTATGAGATAGAATGTGTGTATGATGTTGGAGAATTCGAGTATTTAGGGAGTGCTAGCAGGAGAATTTGGAAGATTGGGATGGTTTGGCTGAGCAAGATCGTGTTATTAAAGGAGGAAGGATCTCAGCAGGGTCTAGAGTGGCGTAAGGAGTAGCCTCGGGTTAAGTGGGGGAGTCCCACATCTGCAGTTGGGTGTAGGATGGTCTTTGCATGGGGTTGAGGATTTTCGGCGTGTGGGCGAGTTGTAAGAATACTCAGTCACGTGTTTCATTGAAAAAGGTGTTCCTGTTCTAGGAGAGCCTTGGGGATTGATTGTATTCAGGTCCAGTCAGAGTGGGTGACTCTCAATAGCGTTCCTAGTGAGTTCAAAAGTTAAGAATGCGAGAATTAAGGATTTCAGGCAGCTGAATGATCGAGAATCAAGCTTTGACCGGTCGGAGGGGAATAGAAAATGTTAGTCAAGGAGTGAAAGCCACTTGAGTTTAAGGAGAGGAGCTTAAAACCAATATCTTGGGGAAAGGCCTCTACTCTACGAACCAAGTCTTTCTGACAAGACACCAGCTTTCTTTTGTGATCCCTGAGTAGCATTTCCTTTCACTGAGGAATGGGCTTGCAGAGTAATCTCTGAGAAAAATGTGGATGGTTGGAATGTTCTATGATATGTTTCAGCATGCAAGATAATATTGGGGGAGTGAGAGCAATAGACTCCGGATTGAAGGAAAGATTAGAAGGTTATGAGATGGGTTGCGGGATTTGGGCAGCATGGTCTCGTGAATCAAGGTCCCTCGGGATGAGTGAGGGTTGAGTTTGATATGGGTCGAAGGAAGTTATTACTATTCCTGAGGCAATTAATGATGATTAAAAGAAGATAGATTGATTGGCCATGGTTGAAATGGCACGTTTGCGATAGTGGTTGGTTCCTTTGATGTGATTTAGTTATGCATGTGGTTGGTTCCGGTGTGTGCGAGGCTTGTCAGCCGTCGTAATGGATTTCATGTGGGAACACTTGAGTGCTATGGCCTGTCAGGTGTAAGCGGATCCCGGAAGGGTTATGGTGGTATAAACTACCACTTAAGATTTGCATGATTGGGTGATAATGGGAATTCACTCGTGTGATGAAATGGTACTCTTGGATTGAGTGAAGTAAAATGTTTCTATATGATAAAGTGCTCACCCTATTGGTGGTTCGGAAGTTCTGATGGAATTCTTGTGCTACCTCGTATTGGCATGTTAGGTGCGGTAAGCAGTATGTAACTGGGAATAAGAATCGAGATTTAGGTCTGATGTTTATAAGGATGTCATGAGCTCGGAAGAGCAAGGCCAAGTGATTTGAAAGTTCAGTGTAAGCTGGTGTTATCTTCAGTATCACCTGAGATTTGATATTCGGTGAAAGAGGCTTTGTACTCTGGTCATGGGTTCTTGATGTGTTTTGCGACCTTAAAGGGGTTGGTGTTATGGATGGCCAAACTTGTTGCCTTGTGTGGAAGGTCGTGGAAGCATGACCGCGAAAGGATTGTACAAAGTGTGACATGTAGTCACTTGATGGATTTCAGATTTGGTTTGAGTATAAAAGAGTGCAATATTGCTTAATTGAGAATTTATGCCTGGAGAACGTTCAGTTAAGTTGATTGTGGATTATGGGGCGTTAGTCCCGGTGATGATGGTTGTTCTCGTGTATTATGAGAAAAAGTGGGTTAATGTGGACCTAGGTAAAATCTAATAGCTAAGTTTGGTGCGAGCGAGGTGGCTCGATGTTTGTGGATGGATTTAAATATGATTATGGGCTCCGTATGAGCCAGGCATGTTCCTTTCCGTGGAGCTCTTTTCATGGAAAGACATTAGAACAGCGAGTGTTGTTCCGTCTTCGTCAAATTCATGTGTTATTGTGATTGTGCCATGTGAGTTGTGAAACATCTTTGGTAATTTCTCATGTGTTGAGGACCCGCGTAGCGGGGATATTATGTGAGCAGGACAACTCTTGAGATCCAGAGTATATAGATGTATATCGCACCTCAGTTCTGCTTAAGTTTTGTATCCTATGGCTTTATCAGTCTCCCCAGGATGGTATTATGCACTTAGCGTGCTTGTGATTGATATTCAGTAATTCGTAATAGTGAGCAAATCAACTCTGTATACATATCTTCTTATGTAAATTTTATATGTGGATCTGGTGGCACGTCGCCACAGGTATGTTATTCGGATCGGGTTGCACGCCGCAATAGTGTGATGATGAGAAGGGTTAATATGTATTTATTTTCTTGTAATTTATTTCCTATTTTCGGGTAAGAATTCATATTAGTTGCGTGAGCTGAGTAGTTCCGTCCTGAGTCGCTTCTTATTTTTATGTTCGAGTTATAGCCTATTGGGCAATGCGGTATCATGTGAGGCTGTTACCAATGTTTGGGGTGACTTGCTGTCTGAGCTGTTCGTACTGGGTGAGAAGAGATTATCGGACCAGGGATCAGTACGATAAGGTTATGTGAAGTGTATATTAAAGAACAAATACCATCATTCAGGCTCATAATGGAAGTGATGATTGATGCGTGGCTGGAATTCATGATTTTAAGCATTATATACCTTGCATTTTATGAGCTTTAATGATAAAAATACACGTCGTATGTGCCTAATGGGGTTTATTTTATGTGTAGGTGAATTGGAAACGGAAGCCGAGCTAAATGGGAGCATAAACGTCGAAAATACGCTCAAGAGTCGAAAAGGAGTGACCCGGGACTACCCTGGCGTTAGCCAGGCCTTAGCCTGCTAAAGCCAGCTCTACCCTGGCGTTAGCCAGGCCTTAGCCTGCTAACGCCAGCCCAGCCCTGGCGTTAGCCAGGCCTANAATTCCGAGTTTTGAAGATTTTAAGTGTTTCCCGGTTGGAATAGAAGTCTCCTACACGTTTAGGATTTATCCTAAACATATAAATAGACCCAAAAACATAACATTGAGAGGATATTATTGATCATTGAAGGGGATTGAAAGATTGAAGTGGAGGAATGCACACCACACTTGGAAAAGGCTTCTACTTAGTTTTTTTTCTCTTCTCTTCTTTTAGTTTCATA
>ML349189.1:0-46901 GCA_005239505.1 Nicotiana paniculata | reverse complement strand
GGATGTTGGTACACATTCCAACCATTTTTTCACATTGTGTTTGGATGATGATATGCAAATAGAATTATCCGAACCACCTGAGGAGTTGAGGGATAAAGAACAAGATGCCTACATTCTGGATTCTTCTTGCCAGAAAGTAGGGATTACACATTTCATCGAAAGGCCAAGAAGTGCAGATTACTACATTGTTTTATTGGGCCAGACAGATTTGTTCCACCACCCCAGGAGCATGATCATAGAGCAGATTCAAAACTTGGGATCTAATTCATAAGTTCAACGTGGAGGCATAAAGTGATTCAAGCGGATGCTCGAAGGAGCAGGGGAGGCAAAACTAATGGAAAGGATGGCGAAGCTACTTGGATCAGGGAGTTTCTTGCACCTTACTTTTATTTCTTGTTTTGTCTATATGTGATGCACTGAGGACACTGCATGATTTAAGTGTGGGGTGTTGTACATATTTGTTGTGATTTATTGTTTAGTGTGCTTTCTTGTTAGTAGTTTTAGCTTTTATTGTTAGTAAGTTTTTCTTTTAGGTAGAACAAAACAGAAAAAAATTAGAAATATGTGGACTCTTCTCGAAGATGGATCTCTTAGAGAGTTCTCTTGAGGGAAGTAAGTCTAACGAAAATACAAAAAAAGATTTTTTGTTTTAGGCAGTGTAGTAATTATCCTTTGGTNAGGAATTCTTAAGATTTTCTTAACTGCTTTGACTGGAGTGTCGTGATAGATCCGATCCTGAGTGAACTATGTGCCATGTGTGTGTGAGGTTTGCATGTTATTCTGTGCATTGCATTTGATGTCTAGAACTTGCCCCGTGTGTGTGCAAAGCGAAATAGAAGTCTTGTTCAGTCTTGGAAGGGATATAGGCATTTCTTTGTTGAGCTAGCTGTATATATTTTACCCACCTAATTGTTATGTATCGTAGTTAACCCCGTTGAGCCTACAATCCTTTTTCTTTGGCAACCGCATTACAAGCCATACCTCTTTGTTTGAATTGATCATATATTTGAACCTTGTCATCTCCCGTAAGTACTGGAAATGTTATGAAATATGAAAAAATTAAAGTGTGGGGTGTTAGGTTGGTTTTTGAGGGGAATAATTGAAATAAGGAGAAAAATGCACTGTTGAGAAAAGTAAGAGTCACTTGAGAAAGAAAAAAAAAAGAGAAAAAGAGAAAGAAAAAAAAAACTATATAGTACGTGACAAGTGGTGACTCTTAATGTATTTGTGCTTAAAGAAGTATAGAGTATTAACATTGATGTGAATGTGGAGTTTGGCTTAATATAAGTTTGAGTTTGAATGCAAAAGTATATGTATTAATGTGCTTAGGGAGGTGTAGTCACTCTTATATCCAAATGTATCCTACCTGTCCCGCAACCTACATTACAACCAAATAAAGTCCTACTTGATCCTAGACTGAATGAACTCGATTAGTAGAGTAGTACACTACGGGCAAGCCTATGGTGCATCTTTTGTGGCATATGAATATTATTTCTGAGAGCGAGTGAATTCTTTCTATCTTGAGTTCCTAAGTGTTCTTAAATTTTATTGTGTGAGGAACTAGCTCTTGATATGGAGAGGGCACATGATTCATGAAGGAAAGGTAATGTTGTTGACCTCTATGTTAGAGTAGTTAGTGAATTGTGATTAAAGCATGGTATTTGTGAGTCGATTATTGAGGCGAGGATGTCACACCTTTGTGCTTAAACTGTTTTAAAAATTCTTGGTATAACGTGTTAAGGGATGTGCTTAATAAGTTGTATACATGAGTGTAGTTTGATTGCTCGAGGACGAGCAAATGTTTAAGTGTGGGGTATTGATGTGTGGCTAGAATTCATGGATTAACACATTATATACCTTACATTTTATGTGCGTTAATGATAAAAATACATTTTTTATGTCCATAATGGAGTCTATTTCATGTGTAGGTGCATTGGAGATGGAAACCGAGCTAAATGGATGCATGAACGTCGAAAATATGCTTAAGAGTCGAAAAGGAGTGACCCGAGCTATAGCCGGGCGTTTTGGCTTTAAAGTCAGGCCAACCCGGGCGTTAGTGGGCGTTTGGCCCCTAAAGCCAGGGTCAGCCTGGCGTTAGTGGTGTGTTAGACCCCTAAAGCCAGGTCTGCCCTGGCGATAAGGAGGCGTTTGGGGCTTAACGCCTGGGTCCCTGTCCGGTCAATTCCGAGTTTTAAAGGTTTTAAGTGTTTCCCGGTTGGAATAGAAGTCTCCTACACGGCTAGGGTTTATCCCAAACATATAAATAGACCAAAAAACACAACTTGAAAGAGGAGAGAAGCCATTGAAGTAAATAACGTGTGGATTACTATTCAGTGAAGCAAACATTGATTTTCATAGCTTTTACTTATTATTTTGTAATTCAATTATGCAAGTTATTTTAGAATTGGTTCTTATGAATATGAGTAGCTAAGTTTCTTAATCTAGGGTTTTGGTGGAACCCGTTGGGGGATAAACTTATGGTGATATTAATATAGTTTGGTTGATTGTTCATCTCTATTTGTTCAACTACATTCTTGTTGTAGTTAATTGAATGACCATCAATTAGTTGTGCCTAATTAGTATGTTTCTAATTGAGAGAGAGTGCATANCCTTTATCATAATTGTTTACAACACATTGTTAGTAATCGTTAGTTATTATTATTGTCAGTAGAACTAGTAAAACATCACCAATTTATATTCAAAAAGTCTTGAGAGAATTGATTGAGTAAAAGTTGTGTATTCTAACGACTTGATTGATACGTTAATTCCCTGTGGGATCGACTCTAGGCATAATATCTCAGATTATATTTGCAATGCCGTTTAGTCTTTTATTAGACATAGTTGAGCGTGATCAAGTTTAAAGACCCACTTAAAACCAAAGATGACATTGAAATGCATAAAAATATGATTATTCATTTATATAATTGACTGAAATGTATCTTATTGTAAGAACATGTGTAAAAGAAATGCTGAAAATCGGAAGAAACAAAGAGTTCCACACACCGGTGGCTCCAAACTTACTTCTAGAAGAAGGGCTGAAATGGTGAAAGATGTTACATTATTTACCTTACTTTACTATTTAAATTTTAGATATTGTATCTATTTATTTTACTTTTATTAAACTATTCTAACTTATTTTTGTTTTCATACATAGATGGCTGAGAGAGGAGTAAGCCTGGACGAGCACAATTTTATCTTGCTACACATATGAAACAAGATGGATTATATGTAAATGAGGAGGCAAAAGAAATATGTGTAAGTTACTACTTTGAGACTTTTAAGAATTAGCGCATTTTTAGAATCTTTCAAGAACATTTTTTGATTTTTGATATAGCAAAGAGTTGTAGAATTCTTGAAGGAAAGTAGAAGGTTCATATTGCCAGCTTGTGTTCTTCAATAACTTATTATGTCAGCTTGTATTTCACTGGTGATGGGAATACTCATTAGTTTATGTGTTTCAGCTTCAATACTCACTGCAACTGCTTGATGCAGAGATAGTTAATAGATTTTTTTTATGTGTATTGTGTTTAGGAAAAAATTGCACTAGCAGTGAGTGAAAGTACAGTGTATGAGTCGGAAATTTCTTCAAATGATATTGTTGGTAAGGTGCTAGGAAAAGAACATCCTGGAAGGGTGAGATGATTGGGATTAGGAGCTACTCCAAGCAATACTTTCAGAGAGACAAATCTTCGTCCTGGTAATATTAGAATTATGAGTAATAATGTTGGATGTTCTTCTTCTGGATGCCAAGAGAAGTACAATCAATTGATGAATACTCTCAAAGCATACATGATAATGAAGGAAGGGTCAATACCAGAACAATTTGATGGATCTTTGCTTCTACTCCTACAACGGTAAATGTTAAGTTCTTTTATTTTTGGTGTAAGGAAAGAACTTGTTTTGGTTTCATAGTTCCGTATATATCATGCTTGCAGGACAACCATGAGGCAATACATTGGTCGTTCTACTTTAGGTCTAAGAGGTTTGTGAATATAATTTTGGTGTCTTCAGCTTTGGTAGACAATTTGTCCTCGTGCGATGAATATTAGGAGAGTGAGTAATTTGTAGTAGCTTTCCTTTGCCTGAGTTTGATGCTGATGGAATTAGCTTTCCACAATATCTCGGTTGCTAATTTATGTGCTGCTGAACTTATGCATAGCCAAGATTTTGTTTCTACACTTCACACAGTAGAATAGCATGCCCTCATTTGACTTGCAGGAAAGAAAAAAGGTGAGTTGTACCAAATTAAGGAATTTCTTTCTGTTAAGATAAATCTTACTTAAATTTGCCAATTTATTTTGTTCTATATTGCACAGTTGCCTACTTATAGGCAAAGTCAAAAAATCTGTCTCCTACTATACTCCTATTACATGGAAAACCAGCTGTACTTAATCCAATGTGAAAGACAATAGAATCTCAGCTTTTGGATAATTTATTCATTTTAAACGAAAGATTGACTGCTTTGATGAATAGATCTATAACAACATATATTTTAGTATCCTTGTCCTGTTTCATTCTTTTTTGTTGGTTTAAGTAGACAACATATTTTTTATCTCAACGACTTGTTTCCAGATAATCCTTTTAATACTTGTATTTTTTTTTGCGGCTTCCAAGTGATGCAACTACTGGACCCGTTTCACCGACAGATGCAAGAAGATCTTCTGGCGCTAGTAATCCCAGTGATCATTGAGATTCATTTTAACTGAAGTGGATGTATTAGGACAATGTAATAGCTAACTAATATAGATGGTTAACTATGTTCTAATCTAGCTTGATGACATATGATACTACTCTGTCATAGTATTTTTCACGGCTAATGAAATGTTGATGTTTCTTAATTTTAATATTTTGGTTTAAGCATAAATATTTCAATTGATATTAGGGAAAGAGTATGGAAAATTGATGATAAAAAATTAATTCTATAATATATTTAAATATAGATGTGGATAATTAATACCCCCAACGAGAAATTGATCTATCCTATGGTGTACACATAAGAAATTCTGGGGGTTTACAATCCCCACACTCAAAAAAATATTAAATTTTAAAAATAATAATCTACTTTCGCGCATGAATTGCGGAGGTTAAAATTGCAGTTTGCGGAGGTTAGAAACCTCCACTATTTGCTGTCACAGCGGTTCGGGAAACCCCCGCATTTATCTGCCACAAATTAATTGTGGTGATGCTTACTGCGAGGGTCTGCTCAACCGCCGTGACAACAAATAGAGGAGGTTTCTAACCTCCGCAAAATGCAATTTTAACCTTCGCTATTTACCCGTTTTTTGTAGTGTGTATAGCGCAGTTATATACCGCGCTATACCTGTTTGTGGGCCACCAATAACTCCCTTGTGTTTGATTGACATAACAATAATTCAAATGGGTATAGCACCTTTTAAAAGAGTGTTATACCTCAAAACATTCAGCCCCCCCCCAGCTAGGCATTGCCTTATTTAGTGGTGTTAGGATTTTACAAAAATCCATTCAAAAAATATTTTAACTCCCGTTCAAACTTTTGTTCTTGTTAATTCTCAAACATTTTTTTATAATGTATAAAGAGCGAAAAATAATGGTTTCATTATATTGGGGGGTTGAGGTTGTGGTGGCGAATAACTCTGTGAGCTATAGTTTATCTCCACAGTGTCATGTTAAATTGCCACGTACAATGGAGTACGATAAATTGGTATCGTTGTTATGTAATAAAATGGGTGTGAGGATACATTAGGTGAACCTTAAAGTAACCGAAAGATATCCGTATCCCGTCACTCCGCAAGGGGTTGCTTGTTACGTTGAGTTTAACATTGACGATGATGAAACTTTGACGGATTTTTTGAGGACGCCGGATGAATACCGAAAATTTCTTGTAATAAAAATATTGGAAATGTACGTCAAGGTTAAATCCCAATAATGAGGTTGCGCATAGTAGGGATAACCCCCAGTCATCGGGTGGTTATACTGGAGCAGTTTTTGCCGGACAGGTTCCGGATGAAAGAGTTTGCCTTGATTTAAACTTATCACCACCGGCGAATAAGCAACGAGGAAATAATTTCTCTCCTGCTTTACATAATTCACAAGACGAGTGGTAAAATTCAATTTTCCTTTGTGTTATGATGTATATTTTTGTTGTATTGAATTTGTATTAACGCTCATATATTCCACAGGGGCCAGATATGAATTTTACAAGTCATCACCAACAGGAAAATGTCCATCATGGAATGTCAACACATTACGACTTGTAAGTGAAGTGATACAGCTATATGGAAATCATTTATTAATTTCAATAGCTTATTATTTTGTTGTTTGTGCAGTGAAAACGAGCAAGTTGAACCACCTGTCCTCACTCAATTGCCCGAAGATAACATATTAAATCGGGATCTGGTAGATGCACAGAGTGAAGAAGATAATAGTGATTATAACAACAATGTTGATGATTCCGGAGACGACACACCCCTTCCCTCGTGAGAATGGTGATGAGGAGGAAGAGAATGAAGGACCTGATTTGACGAGGGAGCATGCTCCACCCCCCGTTAGACCAAGAGTGTACGAGTCTCAAGTGTCGTTTCATTCAAGGAAGATTCCCTACCTTGATAACTTGCCAAGTATGCCGGATGTGGATGCTCTCACAAGGGATTTTGATGAAATTTGGACAGCAATGTGGGATAATTCTAGACCAACAGTGCTGGCAAAGGGAATGATTTTTCCTGATAAAGCGCACCTAAGCAGAGCGGCGAAAATGCACAATGTAAAAGAGTGTCGTGAGATGACGGTATGGGAGTCAACTCCGGAGGTATACAAGGTTGTTTGCTGCAGATGGTTTACGGGTTGTCATTGGATGTTGCATGCGACCAAGAAGAACACATGTCTGTGGAAAGTGGGTAAATACACTCTCTCACACATATGTGAAATGGACACATTCAATGGAATCACTACAACTTGGATATTGACTTGATTTCTCTTGTCTTTATTACACACCTTGAAGCATCCATAAGGTATAAAATCAAAGAGTGCATTACATCAGTCCACCAGGAATATGGCCATACCATTACCAAAAGAAAGGCATTTCTCGGGCGCAAACGTGCATTTGAAATTGTTTATGATAACTGGGATAAGTCATTTGCAGCTCTACCCAGGTACATGGTCGCACTGCAATACTTTAACCCCGGGATGGTTTTTGAATGGAAGCTTGAGCGGAGTCCAGAAAAATCAGAATATATATTCAATTACGTGTTCTGGGCATCTAAACCAGCAATTGATGATTTTTCGCATTGCCGACCGGTAATATCCATGGACGACACTCATGTCTATGGAAAGTATGATATCAAGTTGTTAATAGACGTTGCAGTAGATGCTAATGGACAAATATTTTCTCTAGCTTTTGCTATTTGTGCCAATAAAAGCCAAGATACGTGGACGCTATTTTTGAACCATTTGAAAGAGCACGTTGTTAAACAGCATTCCGTCATTTTTGTCTAATATTTGATCGGCATAGTGGTATCTTAAGTTCTGTAGAGAACTTGCCTGCATGGAAAGAACCTTATGCCTACCACCGTTATTGTATGAGGCACTTGAAGGTAAATTTCCAGAAGGCACATCCCAACAAGGATCTGCATGATTTGATGTGGATGGCAGCAACAGACACTACAACAAAAAGGGGATTTAAAGTCAATGCCAAACAGCTTTAGCGGCAATAACAATAGCCGTTATATCATTTACCGGCAATTAGTATTTTGCCGCTGAATCCGGGGTCGGCAAAGCCTTTAGCGGCTTTTCTCACAAAAGCTGGTAAAGGGTATGTTCTATTGCCGCTAAAAATTATTATCTTTAATGAAAATTGTTTGCAGCAATTACAATGGCTACTAAATCCAAACTAAAACGGCTAATTATACTTTTTTAGCATCTATTTCTATAGCCGCTAAATTCAACATAATTGCCGCTAAAATTTTGCATATTTAACGGTAATTATTTTGTGGAAATTAATATGGCCATAGTATCCCTTCTAAAAACATCTAATTTACCTTTTTAGAGTCCATTTTAATGGCTAATATGTTTAACTAAATTGCCGCTAAAAGTCAATATCTTTAACGGCAATGGATTTACATCATTATAACGGCTGCAATATACCTTATGAAAATATCTTAATTTGGCCTTTTATTGTCCATTTTATAGTTGGTATATCCAACTAAATTAGCGATAAAAGTCACAAGCGATAATAGCAATAGTTTAGCCACTATTAATAATAGTTACTACATTCCTCTAGAATATGACCCAAATAATAAAATATATTAATTAAAAAAATAATATATCTCATTAAATCATAACAAACAAAAAAACGTACTAATAAAAAATATTAATGTCACAGTAACTCAAAAGATAAACTTATATTGTTTGGACTAAATAGCTAATGTCATTATATAACTAATCCGACGAATGGTGGTCTTCAAATGATTTTCGCAGTTTTTCATCATTTTGAAATCTTCCACCCGCTAAATTATTGAATATCAGACTGTATGACCTGAAATTATAAAATAACTGTGTCAAAAGATAAAATATAATATAAAAAATATCTTACAGATTTCATCATTGTTAGATTCTTTTATCATCCAACTCCCTCACCTAGCATTCTTAAGCAAAAATAACTAGATGGATTAATAGACGAATAAAATGCATGTACAAACAATTATGCTTTTTCCATTTGGAGTTGGGAGAAGGATGTGCCCCGTGTAAGATATGGTCGCAATTTACTTAAGTTGATCCTTGTGCATTTCTGCTATTTGTCCTTTCTCTCAATGACATGTTGCTCAACTATCAATATGTATGTCACAAGGTGAGTGATATTGATTCATGCACCAAATTAAGATGGTGAAACAATTTACAAGTGTTTGTTGGCATTTCTTGAGAACTCTAGGTAAAAAAGAACTAGAAATGCCTAAATAATAAGGTGCATTTATGTTTTGTACTATGTTATTAAATAAAGAACTGGAAATGTATTTATACTTAGAAAAGATACAGTAATCTCAGGTTAGTAATTTCAAGCACAACCATCAATAACGACTATGCCTCAATCCCAAATAAGTTGAGATCGACATCTTTATTAAATAATTGACTAGACATTGGCAATACAGAGGACCATTCATTTAGGATATCTAAAGTAGTGCGCCTATGTTCCATATACTAATCTATTCTTTTACTTTAAAGGCAATATGTGTTGCAAACTTGGTAATTGTGATGGATAAAAGACATGTGAAGTGGGTGAAAAATCTAGCTGAGTTTTTTTGTCCTTCTGATGTAGCGTTCTCAACAATCGATGAACTTAGCACCTGTTCTGAAGTTCAGCGGCATAAAAGATCAAATATTTCTAGTGAGATCCAACCGAAGTTTTAGAGGGTGATTTTATATGTAGTCCTGGTGGAAATCAAGACACTGGTGAATCAGAGGCTCGGAAAGAAGGAAAAGTCGAATGGCGGGTGCTATATACATCAAAGGAGTTTCAGTTACAAAACATAAACGATAAGCTTTAAATGGCATATTGTGCTGTCAAGTATTTAAAGTTATTCATTTTGCAAACTGATGATCATAAATGGGTAAAGGGTCGCTAGTGTTTGTTGTCTATGGAGAGATATTTCTATAGAGTCTAGATAACCTTTTGCAGAGGGATTATTAAATAAGACTGTTTAAGAAAAGTATAACTTGTACGCATCACTAGCCCTGAAGACTATTACTCAGACACTAGCAAACTAGATAGAGTAAGAATTCAACTTATGGAGATGCACTGATAATTTAGGAAACCAACTACTCTTTAATAGACCTCTTGAATTATGATTCTAGTGCTTTCTTCATCTGACCTCATTCTATTATGAAAAAAGTGAATTTAATTCAAGCGGGCATCTATGAATTGATTTAAGGACACAAATAATGTCCGAATAAATAAATCATATTACACATATAGAAAAATATTATTTTTAAAATGATTCACTATTATCACAACCTTACGACATCAACAACCCTAAGAAAAGAGAATATATAAAAGCAAGAAGCATCCAAGGTAAACCCAAATACAACAATAAATTAATAAAAATTGAAGGAGGAAAGCTCAAGCAGTAGCGACAAATGACAAAGATGAGTAGCACCCTGAGAAGGTTGAGCATTTTCAGCAACACTATGCATCATTGATGTTTTGTGGTACTCGTTCATGTCCATTATTAGTGTTAGGGATCAAATAATACTTTTATATGGTTAGAATTTTAGAACAATTTGGGAGGAGGTTGTTATGTCTGGCAGTAGAATTCAAAAGACTGGAATTTAAGTTTCAGAAAATTTGAGATATAGAAAACTGAGACGAACATAAGAGGAAAGAAGTGAGGAGGATAGTAATATATAGTCTTTGTTCTGCAATATCAACCAAGATTGATGGTACACTTGTGCTTGCAGTGTATCAATAGTCGTTAAATTAAAAACAAGACCAGCAATTTCAAGTCACTAAAGGAAAAACAAATCCTCTCAAAGAAAAACATGAATTAGAGTAATAGAAGCAACAAAAAACTTGACAAATCAATTTAACACCAGATACTCTTAATCCTGAATCTACGGTCCTCTGTCACCACATGACTCAAACAAATATTTATATTCAGTCATTTTCACATAATCTAAAGGAGCATCAACTTAGCAGAAACAATAAGAAAAGATACTTAACTTGTTTGACAAATGAACTGCAAATAAAAAATTCTCTCTTTTGAAGAAACAATAAGGAAAATACAAAGGGTAGGTCTATTTTTCTTAGAAGAAACAACAAGAAAAGACACCTACAGTTGTCATTTGAATTTTCAAGAGAACCCAAATCATTCTGACAAAGGAGCCTCCTGTTTAAGTTTCATTCTCCTCAAAGCTTCATGTAACGTCTATGGAACATAAGGTAAATCTCTTTATATAACATTCAGAAAGAGCTCTCAAATAAGCATTATTGTTTGACTCTGAATCTTCTATAGGTTTTATTTGTAACTGATAGCCAATTAAAGACTTTAAGTAAGGACTATAACTTTTGAGCCCATTAACCGAAAGTTTGCAACAGTAGTAATGGACAGGCGTGTTTATCTGAGGGAAAAAGAATTAAAAAAATTGAGATGATTGATAAATAGGATTCTTGGCCAAAGAGAGGTGCCAAATCATCTCTTATTATATATATATATATATATATGTATATATATATATATACATATATATTATGCGCGTGTGTGTGTGTGTGTATTGCCTATACACATATCATAAATTCAATATATTGCCTATACATTACAAAAGAATAAATTTAATCAATCGACTATCAATCTAACAGCAGCCATTAATTACAAATGACATAGCAAACATAGAAAATCAATACTTTCACAAACCCCAAAACGCGATAGTTGGATAATAAGAACCACAAATTGGTACCTGGTAAGCAAAATTTTTTGCCGATAGTTGGATATCAAAATTCACAAATCCGAAGGAGAAGAATGATTTCTGCAAGAATCTTGAAACCTACACAAAAAGAGGAGTTGGAGACGTATGAGAGGGAGAGGGTTTTCCTGGCATAATCAAGAGTTTTGGCGCCATCCAACGACGTGAACATCATTACAATCCTAAAAACTTTGTACAACACATATTCTGGCCCATAATTTCATCCCTATGTATTTCAAATTTTCAAACTTAATTGAATTAAAGACTTGCAACTTTATGTTTTCAAGATATCTGAAATAAATCAAGAACAGCTCATGGATTGCAACAACCACTTCATTGTAATGCTATTATATACCTTAATAATGTACAACTGCCTTTTGGTCAATAATCAATTTTGTTGGAATTGATCTTTAGCAAATATCTTTTTTCAATTATGCAAGGGAGGCATGACTGACAGTAATCAACTTAATATCAGTCCTCTCCTCATATAATATGAGGATAAGCCAACCTCCTAGTTTTATTTTTCTCAGTTCATATCTTAACAGAGAAAAAATAAAAAATTTATTAATATGAGAATCTATAGACTTCCATAAACAATAGTTCTTGAAAATTGCTTTATCTTGTAGTGTTGTTATTTACTTTCGATGCATTCAAGAGTATATTTTTCCACCTACAGTAAATTAATTGAGCAGCATATGAGAATATGGGAATCTATCGTGGAGTACTGCTATTGTAAATCAATCGAGCGGCATATTGTAAATCTACTGCAAACAACCTGCTGGGTAAGAAAAGATGTTATCTGGGGGGGGGGGGGGGGGAGAGAAGTTACCTGGGAAGAAGATGGCCGGAGACTATAGCAGGATGGAGACTGTGGCAGGCAGTGATTTTCACGCAGGATAGATTTTTCTAATGGCAGCGACAGAATCCTATTGTTTCTATTCCCTTTTGATTAAAGGGAATATGTTTTCCTATTGTTTTCTAATTGGAGGGAATTGGTAATTCTTTTCAAAAAACAATTGGAGGGAAAGATGATTTTCTTTTCGTGGTGGGGGGAAGTTAAAATATAAAAGAATTAATTTCAATTAGTAATTTTAGTGGAAATTTTTTTTACTGCCGCTAAAAGAATATCTTTTACTGGCTAATGGTCATGTGTCGCTAATATTTCAGCTTAAAGAATCTATTAGTGACAATTGCCTTATTGCCGCTAAATAATTGCCGCCAAAGGACTTTTTTGTAGTAGTGAGACCACCAAGAGCATAAATTTCGGAGGCACATGGAATCTATCAGTCAGGAAGACGAGAGAGCCTATCATTGGTTGATGCGACACGAGCTTCACAAGTGGACTTTGCATGTGGATGGTGGAAGAAAATGGGAAATTTTGACTACAAGCGTGTCAGAATCTTTCAACGGGTTATTGAAGTCGGCAAGAGGATTGCCTGGCACTGCTATGGTGTGGATGTCGTTCAAGAAGATGGCGGAGAGGTTTGTTGAAAGGGTTGCAGCTGCAACATAATTGATGGAAAGGGCTGTTAAATTTATGCCACTGCCAATGAAGAGATTTGAGAAATACAGGCATCGAGCACATTGGCATTTATTTTTGCAGTATGATCATGACAGAAATATTTTTGAAGTTCACACCGCTATCCATCAAAACCAGAGGTATAATGTACATATTATAAATGAATTTAGAAGGTTGTGCTCTTGTGGGAAATGATCCATCTACTACATGCCGTACTCACATTTCATGAGGTGCTTTCAACATGTTGGTTTAGGGCCAACCAACTACGTTGATAAACAATATAGTGTTGCTGCTTACTTAAACACCTATAGTGGGCGGTTGCAGCCACTGAATGCTGAGCATTATTGGCCGCCAGAATAATTTAAAATGGTGTGCAACAAGGACTATTTGCGTCGAATACAGGTGCAGAAGAGAACGCGTATATGGAACCAAATGGATGCTAGCAATACCATTTATGCGCGCAAATGTGGTATATGCTCGCAAACAGGACACGACTGTCGAAAATGTCCTACGGCTGGTTTGGGTGGCGGTGGTAATCAAGCTCCTTGTGGGTATTCTTCTAATATGCCCAACTATCAGTGAGTTTATGTTGTAATAAGTAGTTGTTTTGTTTATGTTGGAAGATGTGTTATGTTTCCATTGTTGTTAAATTTTATTGATATTTAACATTTTCCAGTTGAGTAAATTAATACATTTCTCCCTCCCGTTCATGTAATCAAAAATAGTATTGGATTAACAAAAGGAAAAATATGTGAATATATTTGATAAATATAGTTGATAAATATAGTTCAAAAATAGTTGAGTTAAAGGAAGATTTTTGATAAATATGGGGGCAAAGCATAGCGCGGTTAAATACTACGTTATATGAATATATATAACGCGGTTAAATACTACGTTATGCGTATTGTCTTGTCAAACTGAAAAACTACCCGCCTAAGAAAAAACTGTTTTGTATCCCACAGAATCTTTACATGCAAAGCATAGCGCGGTTAAATACTACGTTATGTGAATATATATAGCGCGGTTAAATACTACGTTATGTATGTTACCTTTCCTATAAATGACGGATGCATTCTAGTTATTTTCTGCGCTTAACAATAACCAATAGCAAAACTTTCCATAAAAGCAAGATTTTTTTTACGCTTTAACAAATGTCTGAACGCCTTTATGTACCAAGGTGAGAGTGCGCAAAAAATGCATGATGAAGGAATGTTGGGATGATGGTGAAGTTGGACGCCGCTACTGGATGTATGTGAACAAGTTTTATAGTGTTCCCGACGAAATTTTTTATAATTTTGAGGTATGGATTGATGATCCCTGTAATAAGAAATGCTATAAACAGTCTTTGCAGTTTCTTCATAATTTGACCTTAAAACAGTGGGAATATGAAAGAGAATATAAACGAGAAATTGCGGAGTTGAAGGAGAAACTGAAAGAGACAGAATTGAAAAAAAATAAGTTGGAAGATAAATTTAAATGGTTGGAGCAGAAAATAATGGGCGCCAGTGACTAAACAATGACATGTATATTTTGAGTGCACTACTTTATTTTTATGTTTCCCGTGTCATGTATTTTCATTAGTTGTACTGAATTTAAATTATGTTAAGTTTGTATGCTTGTGTTTTAGTATTAAAATAAAGAAGGAACGGGGAAATAAAAACATAATGCGCATATTATGTAAACCTAAAAATTGTTGTTATTATTTACATAAAATAATATTTACATAAAATACAAAAAAAAAATCAATGCATCCCATATATTGTGTGCTTCAACGCAGCCGCTGGCCTGAGGCGCATCCCATCCTGCCCGGCTACGCTATCAGGATCATCCTCGTCACGTCGCCTCTTTATAGCAGGATGCGCTGCAACATGATCATCAGTGGTGCTGGCAGGATCGGTAGAAGGGGTCGTTGGTCCAGTAGAAACCTACAGAAGAAGAATTCAGCTCAGTAGAGGAAAGTATATATTAAGTCACAACAATTTAGATTTTCTTACCATGGTCTCGTCGAGCTCCTGAATATAATCACTCGTCGCAGCAATGACAACATCGCACGAAGGGGCCTCCATGACGGGCAGGGATGAAGTCTTAATAAGGAAATTAATAAAGTTATGAAAAATAAATGAGAAAAGTAAAAACAAATTTAAATTGAATACTAATAAAACCTACCTGCGTCTGTGATGGTGAGCCATAACTAAGCCGACGCCCACTATCCAAATCTCGGGTCGGCCGATCCTCAGCAGCGGTCGATGGGCCTGGGAAGTATGAATCCCAATCCTCTCCGGTAAGGTCCGTTCCCGTGATCAATAATGGATCTGACAGGGTCACCTGTGAAGTCCCTGGAGTGAGCTGCATCCCAAGGATGTATGACGGCATGCTGCTGGGATACTCGTGCGGCTCATGTAGGTCACCCGGCAGATCAGCATCAACATCATCAGCAGGGTCCTCCACGCCCCCTTGCTGGGGACCACCTCCTCGCCTCCCACCACGACGCCATGCGGCACCCCTGCCGTGTGGTGCACCCCCACCTCGAGGGGCAACCCTACCTCATGGGGCACCCCCACCTCGAGGGGCACCCCTGCCTTGTCGGGCACCCCTACCTCGTGCGACACCCCTTCCTCGATGGTACTGCTCTGGCGCCACATAAGCAGGGTCGTGTCCCAAGTGCTGGTCCTCTCGAGCTCGCTGCAATGTCCGGACAGCCACCCCTGCAAGCTACCGGTCGTAATCGTGCAAAACGGCCACTCCCTCGCGGGCATGCTGCTGCATCTGCAGTCCCATCTAGTAGACTATATGTGGTATAATAGCCTGCACAACGTATAAAATGTAAACTAAAGATATTGCACTAAGTTACAGTTATATAATTAATAATAACATAAAACATACCAGGGACTCGTGCTGCCCGGCGTTTGGAACGTACCGATCGCCAGCTTGATGAATGGGATTCCTGACAAAAAGTCTGGTAACGCGGCGGTACTAGGGAATATAGAGCTGAATAGTCTCCATATGGATCTGTGAAGGGGGGGGGGCGGAATCAGGTCAGCTCGATCGTCCCAAGTATGGACCTGTGCCTTTAGCCATGCTACATATGCGCCGTCTACCCAGCAACGATCATCCCGCTGATAATGTGTAGCCTCCCATGTAGGCCCCCTCGGTATATACTACGGACAGCCAAACTGTCGAAGTACCCGCTCCGTGGTATGATACTCCACAATATCGAGGCAGATCAGCGGGACGGAAGTGCTCCAAATCAGTTAGCCGGCCGAGCAATAATCGGGCAGGCCATCTATTAAGTCGTCGTTGTATGGCATCCAGATAAACTATCAAATAACAACAGAAAATGTAAGTATGCGCAACATATGTGAAGCTATACCAAGTAAGTTTAGGTACACATTTACCTGTGCGCCCTCCAGCATATCCAACACATCCCTCCAAAGGGGGAGATTATGCCGAGCATTGTAATATCGTACATATCCACGCCGGAAAAACCACCTCCTAGCTAGAGGGAGAAACGAAGGTGGTACATCCGGAGGTAATGGTGGTAGAGGTGGCTGCAACTGCAGGAACGAATCCCACATACAAAGTTGACATAAAGTTTAAGATAAATTTTGACTAGATAGAATTGAAAGGAATGAACAGAGGTATTCGAATATGTTGTCACCTGTAGAAGCGGCAAAAATCCACATACATCATGCTGGGTGCCCATGCTCGCCCGGCACAGATGCATGTACATGTAGGCGAGAACAACAGCACCCCAACTGTACTGAGGTAAATCATCTAGCAGTTGAAGATGATGAAGAAATCGCAAGTTGACTAGGTTCCCCGAAGTGTTCGGGAACAAGACCCCACCAAACAGAAGGAGCAACAACAACCTCGTAGATCATCTGTCTCGCCGGTGATGTCGGGGTGCAATATCTCCAAATGTTGTCTAATAGTTGTAAAACTCATGCAATTGGCCCTTGAGTGTGAAATCTCATCCTGTGGCCTGAAGCCAGTGAACTGCAGTAGCATGTCCAAATACTAGCCATGCATCATCTCTCTCATGCCTTGACGCAATGCAACGGGCAGTCCATCAACGGGTAGCCCATATAAAACCTCTACGTCTTGCAGCGTGATGGTGGCCTCACCAATGAGAAGGTGGAAAGTGTGCGTCTCCGGTCGCCACCGCTCTATCAGGACCGTGATCAAAGACCAATCGAGCTGCAGCCGAACGATCTCAAATATCCTGTAGAAGCCCGTATCCCGCAGGAGCTGGACTACACGGGGATGGAGAACTCTGTCCTTCATAAAATCCCACAAGTCGTCCACTCTCCTAGCGCGGAGAGTCTGGGCCAGTAGCTCTCCCTCCCATACGTAGGCGAATCTAATAGCTCATCGGAGACAGGTCTGGGATGCATAGGCGGCACGTCCATGCCGTCTACTGTAAACTAAACAATTAATTGTATGTTTGATCTGTAATTAAATAATTATTCTTTATCATATTTAATTGGACAGTGTATACATGTATGGGTTTCAGGCTTGATATTTGAGGCCCAATAGCACTAATCTATCCGGATTTCTTGTATGTGTCAATTTTATTATTTTCGTAATTGTGTATGTTTCATCTGTAAATTAAATAATTATTTTTTATCATATTTAATTAGACGGAGTATATACGTATGGGTTCCAGGCTCGATATTTGAGGCCCAGTAGCATCAATCTATCTTGATTTCTTGTATGTGTCAATTTTATTATTTTCGTAATTTTGTATGTTTCATCTGTAAGTTAAAAAATTATTTTTTATCATATTTAATTGGACAGAGTATAGTATGAGTTCCAGGCTCAATATTTGAGGCACAGTAGCACCAATCTATCATGATTTCTTGTATGTGTCAATTTTATTATTTTCATAATTTTGTATGTTCCATCTGTAAATTAAATAAAAAATTTTTTATCATATTTAATTGGACATCATATATACGTATGGGTTCCGGACTCGATATTTGAGACCCAATAGCACCAATCTATCCTGATTTTTGTATGTGTCAATTTTATTATTTTCGTAAGTTTGTATGTTTCATCTGTAAATTAAATAATTATTTTTATCATATTTATTGAACAGAGTATATACGTATGGGTTCCAGGTTCGATATTTGAGGCCCAGTAGCACCAATTTATCCTGATTTCTTGTATGTGTCAATTTTATTATTTTCGTAATTTTGTATGTTTCAGCTGTAAATTAAATAATTATTTTTTATCATATTTAATTGGACAGAGTATATACGTATGGGTTCCAGGCTCGATATTTGAGGCCCAATAACACCAATCTATCTTGATTTCTTGTATGTGTCAATTTTATTATTTTCGTAATTTTGTATGTTTCATCTGTAAATTAAATAATTATTTTTTGTAAATTAGACAGAGTTTTTGTTTGATCTATCAGTATAAGAGATACTTAAACTACAAGGATTCTATGCTAAAAGGCTTTACATTTTACTACACTAAAAGGGCACTAGTCTTTAAGTAAATAATAAATCTAAACTAGATAAAAACAACAAATACATTTTAATCACAAAATATTAACGAAAATACATATAAAACAGTAAAAGAAGTTTATTAACAAATAATAATGAGTTCCCAATTTTTACATATTTTTTTAAAACACTAATATTTTAGTCCGGATAAAAATAACATACTAGTTTAATCGCAAAAAAAAAGCACAAAACAACATGGAAACACATTCAAAACAACTAATATGCATTATTATACGAGTTTCGACATAAACTAAATCGGAATACCACTATTTTTGTTTTTTTCGAAAGTCGATGAAATTGAATTTTTGAGCCCGAAACGAGGAAACCACAACAATAGAAGGCTTGGGTAGGATGTGGGACCTACTATCTTATTTTTTTGAGTGATAGGTGGGGTGGGGTCCACTACAATTTTTTTTTCGGATGAAATTTGGGAGGGGGGGGGGGGGCTGGTTTTTTTAAAAAAATTTGGGGGAGGTATGGTTCGAATGTGGGGAAGAAGGAAGGGGCCGTTATTTCAACAGGTATAGCGCGGTATATAACTGCGCTATACATATATAACGCAGTTATGTACCGCGCTATGCTTAACTGTCCAATCAACCCCACATAGTGTGATTAATATATATGCGTTCTACATATATAGCGCTATACTTTAACGGCCAAACCACCGTTAAAGTATAGCGTTCTTTAAAAAAATACTATATATAAAATAATCACTCTTTTTTTTTTACACATATTTATGTCACACTTGTCCGAAAAGAAGTTCCGCACTCTCCCATTCTGTCACAACCTTTTAATATGGCACAACTCCATCCTCAACAATTCTGCTCAACTGCTTCAGTAGAGGTATATATTGAGACCTATGTTCAAATCCAGTCCTTCCGTAAATTAAAAGGGAGCTATGTGTATGATTTTTCTCTTTCAATCTTTATGATATAATCATAAAAAAATGATGAGTCGCATTATCACACCCTTTAACCAGCTTTTGAGTGGGACTGAGTTTCTTCTCCAGCATGAAGTCATTGCCCCACCAAAAAGTTGAGATCTCAACAGTAGAGACGGGACACTTTAGACAGCTTTTAATTTATTACTGTTAGACATGTTTTTTATCGCATGATCTATTCTTTATCTTAGGTGACCCAGACGCCAAAACTACTTTTAGAAATACCAGTATTTTTGGTGATTTACGTAGTAGTATATTTTACCCCCAACAAAGGAATAGTTTGAAAATTTTCAGGTGTATCCATTCTTTAGTATTACACTTGAATTAGAAGTTTGCAACCTGTAATCTAGGCTGATGATACTCACAAGTTAAGGCACATCTAGATTTAGAGAATGAATGAGCAATTCTAAATTTTGAAAAAATTTATTGTTTCAAATCAATCAAAAAAATACACTTGTTGAGCCTTACCAGTTTAATTTGACAAAGCGCACATAGAGCTTTACCAGATTCGAATTTTAAATTAGATCAATGAACATTATGAAGTAGATAAAGAGAGCGAAAAATAATGCTCGACGTTCTTTAGAATCCATATTGTATATATTTTCAATCATCTGTACACATTGCAAGAAAGAGCTCAACAATAACTTATAACAACAAATCTCTGTTTCCATAGCTACCCAAGATGTACATCTAGCAAACCAGAAGTTCAAATCCCTATGTTTTCTTCTTTAACTAAGGATTCAGCTACTTTGCTACATAAAATTTTTGTTTTTTTTTATGTTCTTCATTCCAGAAAAAGGACCAAATACCCAAGTTTAATGTTCAAAACACGAGATGACGTTGTATTCTCCGCCATACGTCGATATGTTTTTTTCCCCTAGTATAGCCGTCTTGAAAGCTGAAAATTCCTTATTTGGTCGTGGACGGTGAAGACTTCATATAGCCGACCCAATTTGGTCGGGATTTAAGGCGTCCTTGTTGTTGTATCATCTCGCACACTGATAAGACTGAGGAAACCACTTGGAGAACAAACGGTGTTTCAGCTTCATAACCAAAACAAAAATACCATAGCATGGTATGTGCATAAATGCCACCAACAAATACCTGAAAATGGCAATGGGGGAGTTCATTTTCTTGATTGAAGAGAAGAAAACAAAAAAAAAAAATAGTAAATCTGCTAATTTATTTGCCTAAACAAAGTCAAGATTTTTTTTTTGGTATAGTTCAGGACATGACAGGAATCACATACCACAAAGGTGCTAATCCAGATGATAGATCAAGGAACGGATAGGGCCACCTGGTTCAAAAGTCATATCAATACTAGTAATTAATTGATTGATTAGACCATAGACCTGGCAAGATGGTTAAAAATAATAGTTATCCACCTAACTCAATCCATTAAAAATGGGTTGGATAACTGACTTTTTTAAACCGGGTCGAATATGGATAATTACTCATATTATCCATTAGAAAAATGAGTAACCAATGGGTGGGTAAAATATGGATAATTCAATTATTTGAAAAATTATTTCAGTAATGTTTTTTTGTTGCAAGGGGCAACAAATTCATATTAGAGCTTGAGGCTAATATGAAGTCATGAATGAATAATATGGTTACTCATTTTATTCGCCGGTTAATCCGTTTATTACCCGTGTTAAATATGAGTCGGGTTAGATAATTTACCCGTTCTTTTCATTACCGGTTTCGACTAGAACCATATCCGATCTAGCCCGCCCCGCCCGTTTGCCACTTCTAATTAGACACAATTGAAATGCAACAAACATAGGAATACAACATAATTATTACCAGATTGAGATGCAGGCATGAACAGCCCATTGGAAAATAACATAAACTGCTGTCCATAAAAAGAAGTATCCAATCCGAAACCAAGGGAACCGCTGAAATAGCAATCAGCAATAAGAGACTCAAAAAACAAGTAATCAAATATATGAATGAAAAAATGCAACTTACCAAGCAATTGAGAGCAGTGTCACCAAGTAGAAATATAACATTCACTGAATGCATATTTATAATCCACTGCAAGATAAATGACATAACATTTAGAAATCTCCAACAGTAATGTGCACAACAACTTAACTGAGGTAGTGTAGCTTACTTACAAAATTTAACTTGTAGCCTTTAATGGTCAGATATGGAACAAGTATGAACCAGAAAACACAATCAGTTAGCGTTACAGCTCCTGCATTCATCTTTAACAAGAAAAAGGGGGGAAAATTAAGGCAAAGAATGCATTATCATCCCTTTTTCTCTATGCTTATGCAATTTACCTGGAAAATTATTTGAAAAACATATCCCCAAAAGTCAGCAGTTTTTCGATAAGGCAGTTGTGGAATTTCCCCCATATGTTTTACAGCATTTGAACTGATAGAGCTTTCTCTATTTGTAGCCAATCCTTGTGAACCATACTCACTATCTAACCTCTCATTATTAGTTCCATCAATACCAACTTTATTGTGATGATGGTAACATCCATACATTGAGAGAATAGATCCGAGCTACATAAATAAACATTACATTGTAACATAAGCAACATATTAGTATAAACGAGGAAAAATGTACAACCATAAGATGTTTCCTTTACTTACCGCAAAATAAATAGTAATCAATGTGAAAGTCCACCTGTTCAGTAGCAAATGGAGTAGTATTAAATTTCAGATAGCAACATACAGTTTATTTAAGAAATTGAATTACTTACTGAGTGTAATAGTAAAAAATGTTCCCTCCATCAACAATAACATTAAGGATTAGCAATAAAAGAAGAATAATGAAGGCAAAGACTCTGAATGCAAGAAGCCAAACAGGATGTATTGTTTTAAGACATGGCCTCCAAACTTCATCTTGATACAAAAGGCCAGGGGACTCTTTCTCTACTTCTTCACTGATTCCATCTTTTCGAATTCGAGGACCTTCATACTTAAATACAAGGATTGCTGCAAACACCATTGATGCTAAAACCCAAATTGAACAGAGCAAAAACCTCCAATTAAGCCAGTAACTAGGAATGGTTGTATTAGCCGTCATAACTGGTTGCCAAGAATTTTTTGGAGCTCTTAAAATACTCATTATAACATTGATAATAGAAAGAGTAAATAGGTTTCTTGGTTTCTTACTGAATCAAAATACAAAGAATTTGAAACCCCAAATGCCTATCAAGGTGAAAACTTGGAAAGGGGAATGTGAAATTATAGATTATGGTATGAACTGTAAGGTGGTCATAATGTGCTGGGGGGGAATATGTTTGTACTGTAAAAGCAGCAGTAAAAGTAAAAGCAAGCTAGTGCCAAAGCTGAAAGGTATAAAGCAAGTTTCTCATGCAAATCCCAATAACTCAGAACTTGAGAGAGAGAGAGAGAGAGAGAGAGAGAGTATATATATACATATAAGAGGAATATTTGTACAGCTTTAGAACAGCTTATTGGGTTTGGGTCAGAAAATGCAAAAAAAAAAGTGGCAAGAAATTGACCTACATTGATGTTTCAAAGTAAGCAGAGATTCCAAACTTTTCTGCATGTATTTGCATTAAAAAGAGATATATAAAACATTAGTTTAATGTATTTTTTCCTCAAAGAAATGGTGCAAGTTCTTAATTGTAAGCTAAGGAAAGCTGAGATTGCTTTCAGGGGAAAGAAACACAAGGCGGTGGGGTGTAACAGATGCTTTGCTTCTTTGCCTCTGTAGATTTTAATTTTCTTATAAAGAAAAAGAAAAGAAATTAATCTGATAAAGAGATGAGAGAGGATAAAAAGGATGGTCTTCTTTGAGGACAGATTCTTGTTTTTTTATACAGTCCACGATAAATAATTTTTTTACCTTTTTATTTTATAATCAAGAAGGTATCACTTTGTTTTTTTAAATTTATCCTTATATACTTATCTCAAAAAGGTCTTTTAAATAGGTTCAGCAATAAATTAAAGCAATAAATTATGATTTAATATTTTCTTAACGAGTATGCTAAAAATAAAAAAACGTATTATCCAAATAAGATGTGCCAAAGGCAATAGGGGATGTCTACAATCTCTATATGCTCATGGAATTATTATAAAATTGCAAGACACGGCATATATTATCTTTTTGTAGCATAGTGTGTTGCAGTCTTTGAATTTTCAAATGCCATAGATAGTTGGGTAGTGGAGGACCCACCTCCTCTATGTTTGTGGATTTTGTGTCGGATTGCTTGTCGATTTTTATGGTTTAACTAAAAAAAGGAGTATACTAATACATGTAAAGCTTAGTGAGTTCCCAAAAAAGAAACCTTGCACTTTACAATGTTTTAGGAAATTGAAATTGATACTAATTGCAAGTCTCCCAGATATATCATCTGCTCAACGAAGATTGTATTGACTCAAGAAGTAATTATTACTTTAATTTATTACAATGACATACATATATGTAATGGAAGACAATGCTAATGGCAAAGGAAGTAGAGGGGGGAGGGCTGACCCAAACACATCAAATTATACTTTAAGATTATCATCAAGTTTTACTTATAAAATTTAAAACTTGACCGATTGTTTTTTAAACATAACAAAAGTGACCAGTAGCCAATATTTCTACGATTTAGGTGGGGGCCACCGTCCTCCCAAAGTTAAAAGAAAAGGAAAAAAAAAAAAGACAAATTGTAAATTGGGGTATAACGACGTAAAACAATTAACCTACCGTTTAAATTAAAATGAGCTTCCGGATTTATAATATAACAATTTATGTATAATATATGTATGCACGTGTATAATTAATGTATAATATATATATATATATATATATATGTTAGAAAAAATAAACAGTGAATTTATATGGCTATTTATGTAAAGATTTCGAGGATATATCATGTGGGGTCCACCGTCCAATACGTATACACCATGAGTATTGGGAACCCAGGCGGTTAAATGGTTACACCCCATACTACACGCATATTGGTCTATCTTTGTTTAACCTGATGACTCTTGTCGGTGAAGGGTCCACATCCTATGACCCACAAAATGTCTCTAGTTTCATTGTCCTTTTTCTCTTCTTGGGCTGAAAAGATGGTCAAGCTTGATTCACAAGCAACGCAAAATGCCCTCCACCTATTATCTTCCTAAGATTTTAGTCCGAAGAATTAACCCAAATATATATGTATATATATATATATATATAATGTATATAATAATTATTATAATAAATACATAACCTATGTATATCGGTTAGTAAAAATAAATAGTAAATCTGATCGGTTATTTGTGTAATCATTCCTATTAATTTGGAGGTAAAAGATTACTATTTCCCATCAAAATATCGCAAGACTGTCGAGTTGAATTAATATCCCATCGTCTGCCCTTATATCCTTTCTTACAGTATGAGTCCTACTACATGTTGGAAAGATTATATTTAACTTATGTGATCTTATTGCAACGTTCCCCTCCCCCTTTTTTTATAGAGATTTTTGGTGAAAATTTCAATCCCAAAGTAGGAGCAGGTGGACGGAATATCCGAGTAACGAGAATGAGCAAACTTTCTTCACAAATGATGCAATTTTCAGCCTAACATCCATGAAAAAGAAGAAACTTTAAGAAGCCCCTCTATAGTCTTTCCATCTATTATTTTTTATATAATAAGCCATTTTGCGGCTGTTGATTGAATCAGTCGTTGTGCTTTGATAGCTATTGTGCACAAAGAATAAGGCAGTTTGAAGATGACTGCTTCGTCTTCTCACCCTATTTCTAAATATTGATTTTAAAAAAGGGATGTAACGATCGTTCATCCGTGTTTCGTGATCATCTATTTGCTTCTTTAAATGGGCAAACCCTTAGTTGTCTCGTGAGACACCAATGCAACCAGTAGAGACGACATATTCAGTAGTAGTCAGATAACACCAATCAAGCTACAACAACTTCTTGCCACAACTAAAGGCAAAACCTTATCAACCTCAAATAAATTAATGAACCTCGCAGAAACATAAAGACTACACCGTGCCTCAGTTTAATCCGTTTAGTTTTGAAATTTAATGTTATGTTTTACTATCCAAATAAGCGATTACTAAGTGTATAGGTCAAAATCAGGCTAAGTTTAGCAAGTGCAAACTGACGAATTGCAGTCGAGGTCGAGCACGGTCCAATGGCGAGGAGTCGCCAAAAGAGGGACCAGTGCCGAGGTTGAGTAGAGAACGAATAGCGGCAACGACTGAAATAGCCTTAGGATTATGATAAAGAATATTCCATTGAATATTCCTCCAACTGTACTTTTTTAGGGTTTCCTAGGAATATCTCTTATAAATAGGAAGAGATAGGGAAAACAAAAGGGATATTCACTTTTCTGATAAGAGCATTATTGCAAGAAGTTGACTATCAAAAAAATATACCAAAGCTTGTCTTGTCTCCCCTGTTTGATTTCATTGTTTATTCTACTTTTCTACTCACAAGATCCAAGAACACTTTGTCCACTTTCATAGTTTATTGTTACATGTTATTGTCAGAGGAAGGAATCATCCAACTCATTCAACATTTGGGTGACAAACTCCTTCTTATTGCATTTATTGCTATTTATTACATTTATTGCATGTTTTATCCTCATACCCATATCATTGGCATTTACTCAATATTTATTAATCTGAACACGGTTCCTATCACTGAAATATTCAAACATCAGATCTAGGATTTATTATACTTAACTAGAATTTGCCCCTCATCTCCTTATTTAATTAGTTTAACAAGAAGGCTTAGAACTTTTTTGGTCAAACAATTTGGCGCCGTCTGTAGAAAACTTTCTAGTTAAAATTTTAGTTTCTTCTAGATCTAAAAAAAATAACAAAAGCTTCTTTTTTCTCGCTTGCACGAACTAAGGAAAAGGAGAGGAAAGATTGAAAGCAGTAGCGAGCGTCACTACTAACCTCCTAAGCACCATCAACGAGGTTAATAGAGAGGACATGGAGAACGTGATGCCAAGCGCCTCACCAAGGCGAAGTGACTCAACTCCCCCTCATGGGAGTGTAACCGCTTCTCATGGGAAGGGAGCCTCTACGTCTACGACGGAGGAAGCACCGCTGACAGTGAAAAAATTATTGAAGGTGTGGCTGACAAGTACTCTAAGAAATATACTCGACAAACCTACTCAAGGGGCGAGTAGGAACACCGCATGAGTCGACATCACAACGACTATCAATGAGCAACACAACCCTCCCCCAACAGGTATTACTCACACTGTTGATGATGCAGGTAACGACGCCCCCGCATCTATTCTAAGGAAAATGGAAGAAATGGAGAACGAGAATAAAGCACACCGCGACCAAATGAGGGAACACCAAGAAAGAGTTGATAAGATACCGGGCGCCGTGAAACTCCTGCCAAAACAGGACGTCGGCCGGTTCATCGAACAACCATACAGCGAGGAAGTGGCTCCACATGCCATACCCAAAACCTTCAAAATGCCATAATATTTAAAGTTATATGACGGTACGACGGACCCTGAAGACCACATCATCCATTACATCATGGTGGTAAAAGGCAACGACCTCTCGAAAGAACAAGTTTCGACGGTACTGCTGAAGAAATTTGGTGAAACCCTAATAGGGGGAGCCTTAACATGGTACTTATAATTACCAGCATGTTCCGTAGCGACATTCGAGGAAATGGTCGACAAGTTCATTACCGCCCATGTTGGGGCCAAGAAAGCAGAAGCCAGGGTGAATGATATATCCGCCATCTGATAATCGACTGGCAAAGGACTCAAGGACTTCCTCATCCGGTTCAACAGAGTGAGAATGAGCCTTCCAAACGTATCAGAGGGAATGGTGGTGGAGGCTTTCCAGAATGGGTTAAACAGGAGCAGGTCGAGGGCGACCGAAAGCTATTGAGAAGACTCATAAAATACCCTCCCACCACATGGGAAGAGATACACAACGTTTACAGTGCTAAGTGAGAGCGGACGAGGACGACCTTAACGGTCCAACCCAACAATTAACATCGGTCCAAATGGAATCAAAGAAAGATCGCCGGAACGACAGCCGAAGGGATCATGTAGGTACGCCTCAGTCGTGAAAGGCATAACCCGTACATCAGAACGGCCATCCCGTTACCTCCCCTCCAGAGCGATGGGTCATCTAGGCCACAGACAGGGACTCACGGAAGCAAGAGAGGTATGCCTCCACTTTTATCCACTCATAATTTTTGTGTTTCTCCTTCAGAAATAGTTTATGCCCTAGAAAAGCTCAGCCCAAAAGTGAAATGGCCGCAAAAGATGAAGTCCGACCCCAACACCAGGAAATCGAATTCCCTCTACGAGTTCCATCAGGAACGAGGTCATAATACCGAGGATTACATAGCCCTACGGAAAGAGGTAGTAAACATGCTCCACCAAGGACATTTGAGGGAACTGATGAGCGACCGAGGAAGATCCAATTTTGCCCGTGGGCGAGAACAACATCAAGGGTACCCAAAGCCTCCCTCCCCAGCTTGTACCATCCAGATGATAATCAACGGAGGCGACAACGCGGAGATCAACCATGTGAAATTCACCACCACCCACAAATTAAAGCATTCGATCACCCATGAACGGTATGATGACCTCGAAGAATGTATTATCTTCGATAAGTCAGATACCCACGGTTTTACCTTTCCTCACTTCGATGCTCTTGTCATTACTTTACGAATTTCAGATACCGATGTAAAAAGAATCATGGTAGACGATGGGAGCGGCGCGTGTATTATCCATCCCAGAGTTCTCACGCAAATGAGACTCGAGGATAAGATAGTACCATGATGCATAACACTAACAGGTTTTAACAATGCAGTTGAACGGACCTCCGAAGAGATCACATTGCCCGTTATGGCCGGGGGCGTCACCTTGGAAACGACATTCCATATCATAAATCAAGACACAACCTACAACGCCATTATAGGATGACCTTGGATACACGCCATGAGGGCCATCCCGTCCAGCCTGTATCAGGTCATCAAGATCCCTACCCCGTGGGGAGTGTTCAGCATTCACCGCGAACAACGCACAACTCAAGAATGCTACTGCATCGCCCAAGACTGCACATATACTCAACAACTAAAAGGGGAAGGCACGGGAGCATAGCAATCAGTGTAGTTGAGGTTGGAGGTCAATGAACAAAAGGATGTCATCAAAGACCCCGACAACTTAGAAGCCACGGGATCAACAGTGGAAGACCTCGATCTCGTTCAGCTAGACAAAAGCAACTGCAATAAAAAAGCTTACATCGGCCACAACCTCACATAACCAGGTAAATTCCATAAATTTTTAACTGAAAAGGCAGACTTTTTTTCTTTCTCCCACACAGACATGCCAGATATCCCAAAAGACATCGCAACACAGAAGTTGAACGTCGATCCTCTCTATCTGCCAGTATGGCAAATCAGAAGAAAATGCAATGTCGCAATCAACAATGTCGTCAGCGAAAAGGTAGAAAAGTTGCTAGCCAACGGTTCTATTCGAGAGTCAAAGTACCCTCAATGGGTCTCTAATGCGGTCATGGTGAAAAATAAAACCGAAAAATGGCGCATGTGCGTGGATTTCACGGATCTAAACAAAGCCTGCCCGAAGGACTCATTTCTATTACCACATATTGACCAGATCGTCGATGCAACAGCGAGGCACCAATTATTAAGTTTCTTATACGCCTACTCAGGCTACAACCATATACTCATGGAGGAGGAGGACCAATAAAAGACCACTTTTATCACCCACCAAGGGACGTACTGCTACAAAGTCATGTCGTTCGGGTTGAAAAATACAGGGGCGACCTATTAGAGGCTGGTAACCGTGATGTTCAAAGAGCAACTCGGTAAAATGATGAAAGTGTATATAGAAGACATGTTGTTCAAGTCAAAAAGGAAAGAGGACCACATCGACCACCAGAGGGAAGCCTTCGATATACTTAGGCGATACGGCATGAAGCTGAACCCCGAGAAGTGCGCCTTCAACGTTACCTCTGGAAAGTTCCTCGGTTTTATGGTGTTGCAAAGAGGCATTGAGGTTAATACCAACCAAATCAAGCTATAGAGGGAATACCTGAAAACTTGACCACCAAGAAGCAAATGCAGAAGTTGATTGGCCGTATAGCCGCCTTGTCAAGTTTCATCTCACGATTCTCTGACATATGCCACAAATTCTTTAGCGTACTCAAGAAGGACAACGGACTCCAATGGAATTCCTAGTGCATCAATTCCCTAAGATAATTAAAGGAATACTTGTCCTCGCCCTCGCTACTCGCCAAAGAAGAACCCGACGAGCGTCTCTTAATCTACCTGGCTGTATCCGACGTCGCAGTGAGCGCAGTCTTGGTCCATGAAAACAAAGGTACGCAATCTCCAATCTACTATATTAGAAAAACCCTAGTCGACTCCGAAACGAGGTATCCCCACCTCGAAAAGCTGGCCCTGGCATTAGTCGTAGCTTCACGAAATCTTAGACCCTATTTTCAATGACATCCTATCTCGGTGGTCGTGACCTCCCCCCTAAGAAGCATCCTACATAAACCCAAGATGCCGCGTATATTGGCTAAGTGGGCCATCGAATTAAGCGAGCACGATATAACATATCAGTCGTGAACATCGATAAAGTCACAAGTACTCGCTGACTTCGTCGTCGACTTCAGTGCCAAAATAATGCCTGAGGTCGAGAGGGAAGCCTCCCGTACTTCCCCCAAGTTACTCGACCTATGGGTTCTATACACTAATGGCGCCTCCAACGTGTCAGGATCTGGACTAGGACGCGTACTCGAGGTCCCAACTGGAGAAGTTATCCGCCAGTCCATACAGTGTCCCGATATGACTAACAATGAGGCCGAGTATGAGGCCGTAAGTTTAGGACTGAAACTAGCTCTCAAATATGGAGCACGACGATTCATCCTCCGATGTGACTCACAACTCGTCGTCAACCAAGTCACAAGGACTTTCCAAATTAAAAAAACAGAGGCTACAAAATTATCAGGCCAAGATCCGTAAGCTACTGCACGAGTTCAACGAATGCCAACTCGACCAGATACTTGGGGCACAAAATATCAAGGCAGACATCCTCGCCAAATTAGCAGCGACTACCAAGAACATAAGTGGAAAAGAGAACGTAGTCACCCTCCTTCATTCATCAATAGACCAAATTGAGGTACGCACTATAAACATGACTTGGGACTGGCGCAATCGTATTATGTCATATTTTCATAACGGAGTGCTCGCATCCGACAAAAAAGAAGCCAAGAAGCTTCGAATGCAGGCGGCCAAATACAACATCATCGACCATGACTTATACAAAAGAACATTTGGCGGTCCTTTGACAAAATGCCTAGGACCAAACCAATCGAGCCCTCGTTAGATGCCTCATATGAGCAGCTTATTACTGGCGCACCATAAAAAAGGAGGTCGTCGACTTCGTTAGAAAATGCGAACAATGCAAAAAATACGCTCCAATGATTCACCAAGAGGGCGAGCACCTTCACTCAGTCACCTCACCTTTGCCGTTCATCAAATGGGGAACGGACATCGCCGGACCCCTTCCAGCGGGACGAGGTAATGTATGATTTCTTTTGGTTTTAACTGACTATTTTTTCAAGTAGGTAGAAGCAGGTGCATTCGCCCAAATACGCGAATAGAAAGTTATCACATTCATATGGAGGAACATCATATGTCGCTTCGGCATCCCCAAAGAAATCAGTTATGACAACAGACCCCAGTTCACTGGAAAAAAGACCGTTGAATTCTTCTAGAAATGGAACATCAAGAGAATACTCTCCACGCCACGCCAGGTGGAATCCTACAACAAAACAATACTGAACATCATGAAGAATAATCTTGAGGACGCTAAGGGGTTGTGGCCGGAACTGCTATCGGAAGTGTTATGGGCATACCGCACCACGCCGAAAACAAGCACAAGGGAGACGTCATACACACTAGTCTATGGGACTGATGCAGTGATAGCGGTCAAGGTCGGTAAACCAAGTTTGAGATACTCCAACGAGAGCGGACCAAGTAACGACCGGCAAAGGACTCAAGGACTTCCTCGCCCGATTCAACAGAGTGAGAATGAGCCTTCCAAACGTATCAGAGGGAATGGTGGTGGAGGCTTTCCAGAATGGGTTAAACAGGAGCGGGTTGAGGGCGACCCGAAAGCTATTGAGCAGACTCATGAAATACCCTCCCACCAAATGGGAAGAGATACACAACGCCTATTGTGCTGAAGTGAGAGCGGACGAGGACGACCTTAAGGGTCCAACCCAACCGGTTAACATCAGTCCAAATGGAATCAAAGAAAGATCGCTGGAACGACAACCGAAGGGATCATGTAGGTCCACGACTCAATCGCGAAAGGCACAACCCGTACATTAGAACATCCATCCCATTACCTCCCCGCCAGAGCGATGGGCCGTCCAGGCCACAGACAGGGACTCACCGAAGTGAGAAAGGTATGCCTCCACTTTTATCCACTCATAATATTTGTGTTTCTCCTTCAGAAATAGTCTATGCCCTAAAAAAGCTCGGCCCAAAAGTGAAATGGCCGCAAAAGATGAAGTCCGACCCCAACACCAGGAAGTCGAATGCCCTCTGTGAGTTCTATCAGGAACAAGGTCATAAGACCGAGGATTGCATAGCCCTACAGCAAGTGGTAGTAAACATGCTCCATCAAGGACATTTGAGGGAGCTGATGAGCGACCGAGGAAGAGCCAATTTCGCCCGTGGGCAAGAACAACATCAAGGGCCCCAAAAGCCTCCCTCCCCAGCTCGTACTATCTAGATGATAATCAGCAAAGGCGACAGCACGACAATCAACCATGTGAAATTCACCACCACCCACAAATTAAAGCGGTCGATCACCTATGAACGGTATGATGACCTCGAAGAAAGTATCATCTTCAATAAGTCAGATACCCACGGTTCGACCTTTCCTCACTTCGATGTTCTTGTCATTACTTTACGAATTTTAGATACCGATGTAAAAATAATCATGGTAGACGATGGGAGCGGCGCGTGTATTATCCACCCCTGAGTTTTCACGCAAATGAGACTCGAGGATGAGGCTCGAGGATAAGATAATACCACGCTGCATAACACTAGCAGGTTTTAACCTAGTAGAGGCTGGTAACCATGATGTTCAAAAAGCAAATCGGCAAAACAGTGGAAGTGTATATAGACGACATGGTGGTCAAGTCAAAAAGGAAAGAGGACCACATCGACCGCATGAGGGAAGCCTTTGACATACTTAGGTGATACGGCATAAAGCTGAACCCCGAGATGTGCGCCTTCAATGTGACCTCTGGAAAGTTCCTCGGCTTTTTAGTGTTGCAGAGAGGCATTGAGGTTAATCCAAACCAAATCAAGGCATAGAGGGAATACTTGAAAACTTGACCAGCAAGAAGCAAGTGCAGAAGCTGACTGGTCGTATAGCCGCCTTGTCAAGGTTCATCTCATGATCCTCTGACAAATGCCACAAATTCTTCAGCGTACTCAAGAAGGACAACAGACTCTAGTGGAATTCTGAGTGCGTCAATGCCCTAAGAGAATTAAAGGCATAATTGTCCTCGCCCCCGCTACTCGCCAAGGCAGAACCCGGCGAGCGTCTCTTAATCTACCTTGACATCCGATGTTGCAGTGAGCGCAGTCTTGGTCCGTAAAAACAAAGGTACGCAATCTCCAATCTTCTACATTAGCAAAACCCTGGTTGACGCCGAAACGAGGTATCCCTACCTCGAAACGTTTTCCCTGACATTAGTCGTAGCTTTACGAAAGCTTAGACCCTATTTTCAATGCCATCCCATCTCGGTGGTCACGACCTTCCCCCTAAGAAGCATCCTACATAAACCCAAGTTGTCGGGTAAATTGGCTAAGTGGGCCATCGAATTAAGCAAGCACGATATAACATATCAGCCGTGAACAACGATAAATTCGCAACTACTCGCTGACTTCGTCGCCGACTTCAGTGCCAAAATAATGCCTGAGGCTGAGCGGGAAGCCTCCCATACTTCCCCCAAGTTACCCGACCTATGGGTTCTGTACACCGGTGGTGCCTCCAACGCGTCAGGATCTGGACTAGGACTCGTACTCGAGGTACCGAGAGGCGAAGTCATTCGCTAGTCCATACAGTGTCCCGATATGACTAACAATGAGGCTGAGTATGAAGCCGTAATTGCAGGGCTGAAACTAGCTCTCAAATATGGAGTACGACAGGTTATCCTCTTATGTGACTCACAACTCGTCGTCAACAAAGTCACGGGGACTTTTCAAATCAAAGAATAGAAGCTACAAAAATATCAAGCCAAGATCTGTAAGCTACTACACGAGTTCGACAAATGCCAACTCGACCAGACACCTCGGGAACAGAATATCAAGGCAGACGGCCTCGTCAAATTAGCAGCGGCTACCAAGAACATAAGTGGAAAAGAGAACGTGGTCACCCTCCTCCATTCGTTAATAGACCAAATTGAGGTACGCACTATAAACATGACTTGGGACTGGCGCAATCGTATTATGTCATATTTGCCGGACGGAGTGCTCCCATCCGACAAAAAAAAAGCCAAGAAGATTCGAATGCAAGAGGCCAGATACAACATCATCGACCATGACTTATACAAAAGAACGTTTGTCGGTCCCTTAGCGAAATTCCTAGGACCAAACCAAACTAGGCGCGTCCTCGAAGAAGTAGACGAAGGCCACTGTGGAGCCCATACCGGCAATCGAGCCCTCATTAGATGCCTCATACGAGCAGGTTATTACTTGCCCACCATGAAAAAGGAGGCCGCCAACTTTGTTCGAAAGTGCGAATAATGCCAAAAATACGCTCCAATGATTTACCAAGCGGGCGAGCACCTCCACTTAGTCATCTCGCCTTGGCCATTCATCAAATGGGGAATGGACATCGTCGGACCCCTTCAAGTGGGACGAGTAATGTACGATTTCTTTTGGTTTTAACTGACTATTTTTTCAGGTGGCTAGAAGTAGGTGCATACGCCTAAATACGCGAACAGGAAGTTATCACATTCATATGGAGGAATACCATATGCCTCTTCGGCATCCCTAAAGAAATCAGTTGTGACAACAGACCCTAGTTCACTGGAAAAAAGACCGTCAAATTCTTCGAGAAATGGCACATCAAGAGAATAATCTCCATGCCATATCATTCTGCAGGCAACGGCCAGGCGGAATCCTCCAACAAAACAATACTGAACATCATGAAGAACAAGCTTGAGGACGCCAAGGGGTTGTGACCGGAACTGCTACCAGAAGTGTTATGGGCATACCGCACCACGCCAAAAACAAGCACAGAGGAATGCCATACTCACTAGTATATGGGACTGATGCATTGACAGCGGTCGGAGTCGGTGAACCAAGTTTGATATACTCCAACAAGAGCGGACCAAGTAACGATGAGAGTAGAAGGCAAGACCTCGACGAGCGGAGAGACATGGCCTACATAAGAATGATAGCTCAAAAACAACAAGCAGAACGGTACTACAACAAAAAAGCCAAAGTCGGACCACTCAAGGTTGGGGACTATGTACTCAAAGCCAAAACACAAGCGAGCAAAGACCCACGAGAAGGCAAACTGGGAACCAATTGGGACGACCCATACAAAATCACGGCGACGGCAAACAAAAGATCATTCCAAATAGAAACAATGGAGGGAAAACTACTGCCAAACAATTGGAACGTCTCTTAATCTCAAATTGTTCAACTTCTAAAGACGGAATTCCCCTAAGTCGTACTCTTTTTCCCTCACCCGAGTTTTGTCCCAATTGGATTTTCTCGGGGAGGTTTTTAATGAGGCGACGAAGATGACTTCTCGAAGTTTAAGTGTTAAGTTCATCGCCCGGCCTGTCAACTATTTCTCCAGGCCGAGCTATGAAGGGACTAGATAGACCGGGACTTTTCGAATGTATGTATGAACTGGGCAACAACATGTAATATCCTCCGTTGAATGAATAAATAAAGCAGTATATGGTATTCTTACATAACTCCACCAAGTTTACACATCATGTCAACGCAAGAAATGTACATTCGACCTCGCTCGAATTATTTTCCACGTCTATATTCGGCTTTGCTAGAATCATTTTTCAAATTCCGCATTTGACATAGTCCAAAACTACTTACATTCGATCATGTTCGAATCCACTTACATTCAACCTCTTTCGAATTAGTTTCCAAGTCTACATTCGACATAGCTCGAATCATTTTTCAAAGTTTGCATTCGACAGCGCTCGAATCGACTTACATTCGACCTTGTTCGAATCGACTTATTCGACCACGTTCGAATCCACTTACATTCGACCCCGTACGAATTAACAAAGGAAATACACATTCAACCTCGCTTGAATTAGTTTCTAAGTCTACATTCGACATCGCTCGAATCATTTTTCAAAGACGCTCTAATCGACTTACACTCGACCACGTTCGAATCAACTTATATTCGACCCCAATCATTCTTTAAAATCCGCATTCGACATCGTTCGAATCGACTTATATTCGACCTCGCTCGAATCATTTTTTGAAGTCCGCATTCGATGTTATTTGAGCCGACTAAAAGCCGGGGACTTTAAAAAGAGAGACATTCACGGAAAGCAACAAGAGCCGAAAATACACAGCAAAAGTAAATTGTTACATTCCATTCCAAAACATCTTACAAAGGGCTTGAAAGACGCCCCCACAAAAAAAATAGCAAAACACAAAAACAAACAAAAACCAAGTACAAAGACTTCACACTGCATCGTCCCTTCCATCACCAACGTCATCGGCATACTCATCATCGTACCAAGGATCTGAGGCAATCACGTCTAAGGCATCTTCATCATCGTCCCCGCCGGGAGTACCAGGGTTGTAACCACATGCGTCACGAGCTACACGTGCCTTGACACGAGCATCCTCGAACTTCGCCTTAGAAACCTTTTCGGCCGTCATCAGAGCCCTGTATATGTCAAGTTGGGCCTCAGCGTGAACCCATCTTTTATACAACTCCCGTGACACACTGGGATCGACAGAAGTATGAAAAGTGGATGGTTGGGCCTCCTGTTGCGCCTTCTTGACTTTCAGAATAGCAATCTACTCGTTCAGGTCAGACAGTTCCGCCTCCAAACCCCCTATTTGTTCTTCAAACCTCACTTCCTTAAGTGCCGATGTTTATTCCTCATTAGCTCGCTCAGACCTGCAAACACGGAGGGTACCCCTAGCGCAACCGCCTTCGCCACGGCAGCCATTCTGTCTCTCTCAACCTGATTCAACTATTCAACCGGGCGCTCAACTCACCCCCCAAGCTGATGTCCCTTGATTCTCTCTGCTCGAGCTCGACCCTTAAGGACGCTATTTGAGCCTGAAGGTCAGCATTATCGGCCATCACCCCCTTTCTCACCTCGAGATCTTCTTCTTTAGCCCTCAGCGTCCCCTCAAGCACGATGCACCTACCGATAGTCCTCATAAGCTCCCCATCCTTCTCCCTTAGCTCCTCATCTTTCTGCTTGAACTCATCGCAAAGCGTCTGAATTTGGTCATCTTCGCCAAGTACGTGGACCAGCGTTCGGTGCTTAGAATGGTAGTCTCTATACTTGGATTCCATCTTCTAGAAGAGGGCCTTCCTTTTCTCTTCCCGCTGATCACGCTCAGTCTCCAAGATGAGGGCCTAACAGACAAAAGAAGATGGGTCAGAGGAGGCAAACAACACATAAAAAGAGAATTAACTTAACACGGGGAAAGTAAACTTACTCGGAGGGCCATGCCAAAGACGCCCAATGAAAGATCCGCGTCCTTCAGCGTCTGTACCGTCTTGGTCTCAGAGTCCGCGCTCAAAGGAGCGAAGGCTGGAACCACCCGTTTTGAATTAACGAAAAGGTTATAATCTACGGGGATGACTATGTTCCGATTAGATCCCTTCGTCCTTGTTTTTACTCGGGTGAACCTCTCCTCAAAGGCTCGCACCTCCTCGGGGTCAATATTGGAGCCCGACCCATCGTTTTCCACGAGGACGGTTTTATCTCTCCCGTCCACTAATGATGAACCGACTTCGGCTGTTCGTGCACGTTCCTCCCTTGTGCCGGCCCCTTCGGCCTCTGATAGCCTCTCCTCTACGATCTCCAGCGTGGGAGCAGTCTCAATGCCCAGTAGGTGCGCCGACTCTGCATCCAAAACAGTAAGCCTCTCAGGCTCGGCATCGGCTGCGTCGGTCTTTCCAGTCTCCACCCTCCGTCTTTTCCTCGGTACTGCCTCCTCCTCGGCGTGAGACGACTCATCGATCATGTGCGAAACAGGTTGGGCAGAGGTCTCAGCTGACGTGATAGCCACCTGTGGGACGGAATCGCCCAACGTAGAGCTAAAGCTTGATAATTTCATACGAATTGCATTCGAGCCAAAGCGACTGCTTGACGGAATGCGGGCACGGGAGCCTTCATCTTCTTAGAAGCTCTCCGACCTAGCACAAAAAGAAAGTTATGTCAAAAGGCAACAGCAGACGGAAACAAGCTATAACGAGGACGAAATGATTGCGAAACTGGAAATCCGACTTACTAGTCGAGGGCTTGGGCCCAAACCGCTTATTGAAGGACGCCAAGTCACGGATCCCCACAGTGTGAGGTAGGAGCTACCTAGTCATTAATGTCGGGGACCAGAGAGGGTGGACGCCTCTCAGCTGAAAGTGGAAGAACACAAACGAGTCAAAAAAAAAGGGGAGGTAAACAAACACACTACAGGTGGTAAAAGATTCTTGCGGTTAAAATTCCACTGCTCAGGGAATCAGGTTGGGTCCGCCATTACGTGCTCGGTTCCGATAAAGAAATAGTTGCACTTTCTTTGTCGTCCATCCCCGCCACCAACCCTTTAGTCCCACGGTGGAGAAGTTGAATCATCGTGCCCAATTAAAAACTCGGTGAGAAAAGGTGCAACAGGTGACGGATGGAGACTTCGCAGCAGGCCAATTCCGTGAACTTCGCCAACATCAGAAAAATTTTGTACAGGTAAGGGGAAAGCTACGTCGGGCAGACGGCGTAGAAACAGCAGAATCCTTCAGCTAATGGAGGAAGAGGAAGAGAGTAGCCCACTAAGAACGGGTAGGCATAGAATGTGAAATACCCGGGCCGCTGAACTTGTATCACGTCGCCCACGGCTGGAATAATATCAATATAAGCGGGGATGCAAAATTTCGACCGGAGAGCAGAAATCTGCTTCGATCCCATACCGGACACCACTAGCTCCAGGTATGGAACTAGATCTTTTGAGAAATTGTTCTCGAAGGTGGGTTTGTGTGGAATAACCTCCTCCACAGTGGGAAAAATTTCGTCTTCCGCAACCACAAGCTCGCTGCCGCTAGGAGGCATGGCCACCGACAATGGGGTAACATCAGAGACTATATCAGAAAGTGTGAGTCAAGTTTGTCATTTTTCAATAATGCGTATATGGTGGGGCCAAAAAGAGTATTGACGGAAGAGGAAATAAGAAACTAGAGCTGAGAAGTAAGGGGAAATTGGAAGCAAGGATTGAAGAAGAAGAAGAAGAAGAAGAAGAAGAAGAAGAAGAAGAAGAAGAAGAAGAAGAAGAAGAAGAAGAACAAGTAGAGTGCAGAAATGAAGTATGAAATAGGGGTGGGCATTCGGTATTTCGGTTCGGTATTCGATTTATCAATTGTGTATACCAAATAACGTACCAAAATATTTCGGTACGGTTCGGTATTTATTATTTTGGTTCGGTATGATTTCGGTTTAAACCAAATCTTTACTATCTCCCCCACTCCATTAACTAATGTAATCCATGTTGATCATTGTGCTAACACATGTTGACCTCCATTAATTCTTGAAATCACTATGTTATGTCCAAATACGATTTAACATAGACCAAATGCGTAGAAACCCTCTGGCTAACCTCTATGTATATCTTCATATTTCTTCTCATATATTTTGGCATTTGCACGGCTTAAAGCTGAGTCTTTAACTTCCCATTGCTATGGCTTTAACTTCTGATATTGAGAAGAAGAAATCATTTATTTTGACTTGGATAGTTCCTTGTGTAGTTCTGTTTTCTACTGCTTTTTTAGTGGAAGTGCATTCGTTATAAATGAAGGTTGGTTGAGATTACCCTTATCTTCTTTTTGTTTTTCAAATCACTATTTTTTTACTGCCTTACTCTTTTATGCACATTCTCCGTATTTGCACAATATATTTCATACTTTCACGCTAAGTATAGTGGTCTGTCAGAATCGTTCTTTGGAGGAACACTTTGATTGTATTTTTATCTTTCACGAAGAAGAAGAAGAATTGGCCACTGAAATGGACAAGAAAATATATTATAACAAGACTAGTATTTTTAGTGTATATATACACAAGGCTGCTTTTATTTATTTGTTTTTAAAAGTAACGATTGGAAGCAGAAGTTGGTTACTTATTTATTTATATTGGACACAAAGATTCAGACAAGAGGTTAGTTATTGATTAGGACACAACCTTTCCAAATGTTTGTATCTTTTCAAGTTTTCCTTTTTTTTAAATTTTAAGAAAAAAATGGTGAAAATCCAATACCGTATTTCGGTATTTTGGTCGGTATACCGAAATATCAAAAATTCAATACTGTATACCGAACCGAATTATCAAAATACCAAAATTTCTGCACCGAAATAAATCAAAATATCGGGAAAAATCGAGACCTAAATACCAAATTAATTCGGTCGGTTCCGAATTTAATTTTTCGAATTTTATGCCCACCCCTAGTATGAAATGCGAAAGTTTCAATTGAGAATCCCCTTTCCTCTATTTATAGGCCATTGTAGCGCCCGAATCGACGCAAGGAACCGTCAGTGGCACTAAAACCGAAGCAACAGAGGCTCTAAAAACGACACAGTGCATTGAGAAGATGCGTAATGATGACGTGTGTGGCCATGACATCATCCTATGCTAGTCACGCCAACCGTGACCATTGAGGCGACATGTCACTAGATTGATATCGACCATTTCTGCTCAGTCATTACTTCAGAATTCCTTTTGATCGGTAGCAGATGAAATCTGCTCATCAAGGTCTTCCAAGAGGACGACTTCAATAAGCGGAGGGACTAACTGTATGGGTCAAAATCATGCTAAGTTTATCAAGTGCAAACGGTCTAACTGTGATCAAGGTCGAGCACGGTCCAATGGCAAGGAGTCACCAAAAGAGGGACCAATGCTGAGGTCGAGTGGAGAACGAATAGCGGCAACGGTTGAAATAGCCTTAGGATTATGATAAGGAATATTCCATTGAATATTCCTCCAACTGTACTTTTTTAGGGTTTCCTAGGAATATTCCTTATAAATAGGAAGAGATAGGAAAAAAGGAGGGGGGGATCTTCACTTTTCTGATAAGAGCATTATTGTAAGTTGACTATCAAAAAAATATACCAAAGCTTGTCTTATCTCCCCTGTTTGATTTCATTATTTATTCTACTTTTTCACTCACAAGATCCAAGAACACTTTGTTCACCTTCATAGTTTATTGTCACACGTTATTGTTAGAGGAAGAAATCATCCTACTCATTCAACATTTGGGTGACAAACTCCTTATAACATTTATTATCATTTATTGTATGTTTTTATCCTCACACCCATTAACAATCATTGGCATTTACTCAATATTTATTAATCTGAACACGATTCATATCACAGAAATATTCAAACATCAGATCTAGATTTTATTATACTTAACTAGAATTTATCCATCATCTCCTTATTTAATTAGTTTAACGAAAAACTTAGAACTTTTTTGGTCAAACACTAAGTTGTTCAGAATTAGTAAAAAATTGATTATTTAAACCATTTCCAAACTTACTAAAATTAATCGATCTTCCCTAGGTGTCTCAGTTTCTAAAATAATTTAGGTAACCCCAAAAAAAAATTGAAAGAAAACATGGAGATAATATTACTAAACAAAAAATTACATAGTCATTACATAGTTTCTGAGGACATTATCGTTACCTAACTTGGCAAGGCTGTTACAATGAGTAGAAATAAGATACTTAGTACTACTACTGATTCTCTGCTTGTCCCTGTCTAATTGAAGATCAACAAAAAGGGGCGGAAGAGCATGATAAAAATATTTGGCCAAATACATACACAACCCCTTAAACTTTGACACCAAATTTAACTTGGACACTTCTGCTCAGGCTTGTTCCTATTGAACACTTAAATATGTAATAGTACGTGTTTGTCACAACTTACAGGCGCGTGAAAAGCTAATCTTGCATATTGTTGACTTGGAAATGCATAGTTTTTTGCCGGAAAGTAATCTACAGCAATTACCTTTTTCTCTAAACAATTTTCAAACTATTCTCTTCTTCTCTGGCCATCTCCCCCACTTACTTCCTTTTTTTAGATCTTGCCGGTGACCTCCATAACCACCGACTCCTCTTGCTCCTTTAAATTCGACCATTGCCACCATCATCATCACCTCTTTCTCCTTCAAATCCAACCACTAAAATCACCACTATCTCCTCCCTGGTCTTTTCCAGTTCCGCCGTCGGCCACCATATCCCACCATTATATTTTTCTTCTTCCCATTCGGCGTCGCTACCACATCATCACCACCACCACCTCCTCCTTCAAGTCCGATCACTACCACCACTGCCTTATTCTTTATCAAATCTGACCATTATCACTGCTATTTTCATCCCTTTATCAGACAATAGCATTTTAATTTAGGTAAATTTATTTTTTTGGAAGAGGAATCGAAGCAAATGAAGGATTAACAGACAAGTTAATGAATGCCTGCTATGGAATGTCATTCATCAAGACTTGAATACAAAAGAGCTTTCATTTTATATTTGTGTTGTAGCTAAAGTTATAGCAGATTCTGCCGGTGACTGCGACGGTATTCCCGGCCATCAACTCTTTCTTTTTTGGGTCAGATTATTTTTAATATTGCTGACCTGTAATTTTTTTATTGGTTTGGTCTTCCATTTTAAAAGAGAGTGAGATTCACGTATTAGTGTTGGTTTGGAATTATCAAATTTGTGTTTAATAGGTATATTTTATACGGAGTTCAAGTGGTCAAGGTTGAGGTGTCTAAGTGGAATTTGGTGTCAAGTTTAAGGGCATGTCTGTGTATTTGGCCAAAATATTTAGTAGGGATAAAGATTTTAACTGCTTCCCTACTCAGGAAGTGTGCTACTTTATTTTCTTCTCTAAAGTTATGTCTTAGAGTTGGGAGGTTCAGCTGGTGCATTAATAACCTGCATTCAAATATATTGTTATAAAGGATTTGGTTGTTCTCATATAAGAGATTGATGATTACCGTTGAGTCTATTTTTATCTCTATTTTGGGAAGATTCATATCTTTTGTAATTTTTAAACCTTCGACCAAAGCCATTAGCTCAGCTTACATGGCTGATGTTGCATGGCATGATTTATGAAAACCAACATTCAATCTCCATTGTTATTTCTGAATACTCCACCTAGTCCAGCTTTTAAAGTGGTTATTGAAAAGGTATCATCTATGTTTAACTTCACCGTACCAGCCAGTGGTTTTTCCCACTTGATCTCAATTATGATCTTCTGAACTTTGAAAGGTTTTTTCAGTGAAGAAGTTAAATTTTCAAGCTTGTTGAATAACTTTAGGGGCTTGTAAATCAAGGTCTAAGTTGTTGATATTGTTGTTGTTCCTATTTTTTCCAAATGTTCCAGAGAGAAAAAGAGAAAATGATTTTTCAATTTGTAGAATGGCTACTATTCTGAATGAATTTGTCTTTTAGGCTGATCATCCAGTGAGGGTTATTCTCGATTGGTTGGGTCGAAGTGCCTCTATTGTTCCAAAAGCGCCTAGTAGTTGGGCAGTGTATAAAAATATGATGAATGTCTTTCACATTTTCTCTACATTCCATGCAGGTGGCATCAATATTAATGTCAATTTGTGCTAACAAGTCTCGACAGGAAATATGGTTATGCATACATTGACAAAGGAAAATTTGATTTTGTTGGGACAGTGGAGGTCCCAAATCCAGCTAAAGATGGTATTAGAGGTGCTATTGAGATTTAAGAAATTGTAACAAGACTTGGTTGTAAATAATCCATTTGCATTAGGACTCCGACTCATAATGTCTTTTTAAGACATTATTGAGTAAAGGCGCTAAAGTAATATTGTTAATAATATTTGAGGGCAATTAAAAAGAGATATTAGAGATATCCCATTTACCCTGCTGAATAATTTTTTTATGGAAAGGTTCTGGTCATCCTTACTAAGAGGATCATATATCGAATTTCTAAGGGTGTTGGAACTGTGAATTCATTTGGAGGTCCAGATATTAATTTTGGAGCCAATGTAGGGATGTCATAAAGTGCTTTCATTAAAAACTTTTCATCCTTTAAGAATAGACGTTTTAATAATAGACTTTTTCCTGGAATATTTTTGAGAAATAAGTACCCACGGGGTGGTAGGATTTTGCAGGAGTCTCCAAGCGAGACTTGTTAACAAGACGATGTTTTTAGAAGCAGCTGAGCGTATGCCAAGACCACCCTCAACTTTATCCTTTGTGACCATTTGCTAGTTAACCGAGTGTAACTTTCTAGAAGAGTTGGTAGATCCCCAAATGGAATCTCTTTGGATTTTATCAATTTGTTTAAGGATTTTCACGGGGAGTAATGTGTATTGCATGGAATGGGTGAGAATAACACTTAAGGTGTTTGTGGCCAAAGTTGTTCTTCCAGTCATATTTAGGAAGGAATATTTCCAGTGAGACAGTCTATTACGCAATTTGTCTAATACAAATTGGAAAACTTTAGGTTTAGGATTGTGATTTAGAATTGGGAAGCCAAGATACTTCTCAATCTCATGACTCAATTTTATACCAAAAAGGTTTGTGAAATAAGAAGAAATTGCTAAGGGTCAATTTTTGAGAAGATGATTTTGTATTTTAAGTAATTAATGGGAAGTCCAAATTCTTGGCAGAAAAGGTTCATACATGATTATATGCATTGACTAATTTTTTTGTTAGCCTTTTCTATTAGGGTATTATTATCCGCATATCGAACATGAGAGAATGAGGGTCTCTTATGATTTATTTTAGTCGGATCCCAAGACAATATGTCTACTTAATGACTAATGAGTCTTGAGAGTAACTCAAGGTAAAGGATGAAGATATAGGGAGATATAGGGTCTCCCTGGCCAATACCCCGACTAGGACTAAAGAATTATGTTCTGATACCATTTACCAAGATCCCCATGGAGCTAGTGCTAATACAATGCACAATTAATTTGATATTTTTGAGGAAATTTGAACTATCTCAGAGTTCTATAGACAAAAGACCATTCTACTCTATCAAAAGCCTTTTCTAGGTCTATCTTAATCAACATGTCAAAATTTGAATTTTTTGAACTACGGAGATTATTTATTATTTTCTGGATAAAATGGCGTTGTCATTGCCTCTTCTGTTTTTAATGAAGCTGGATTGCAGGGGACTAGTAAGAAATGGGAGGAAAGACTTGAGCCTATTAGCAATGCTTTTTGTAATAATTTTGTAAGAAATATTACAAAGATCGATAGGCCTAAAGTTTTTGAGATTGTTTGCATTAACAAATTTAGGTACGAGGCATATAAAGGTTTCATTAGTACCAGTAGGCAAGGTTTGGGTTTCAAACACACTGTGACAATAATTAATAACAGAATCATCAATAATGTGCCAATATTTTTTATAGAAAAAGGGTTGTATACCATATGGACTAGGGGCTTTGAAAGGTTTAAAGAAAAAAATAATCTTTGTAATTTCCACATTTGATAGAGGCATATCAAGCGTAGTTTTGTGGCATGTGGGTCTTTAAGGATGGCATTTTTGTGGGTGATGGATTTGGAAGTTGTAAAGGCATTTTGAAAGTAAGTGAGGGTATGATCTAGGATTAATTTAGGGTGTAATCCATTCACTATTATCATTAGTGAAATACATAATAGCATTAAGACATTTATGGTTAGAGGCCATTAAGAGATAAAATCTTGCGATGGCATCGCCGTCATTTAGCCAAGAAATTCTAGAGCGTAGTTTCCAAAAATCTTGTTCCATTTTAAGAATATTATTGTACTCTAATTGTAATTGAGATTCTAAGTCTTGTAAGAAGAAACTCCTTTGGTATGATAGAGAATATTGGATCCTATTTAGATGAGCTAATAATCTTTTTTTCTTTTTGAAAACATCCCCAAAGGTATCATCTTTTCACTTGATAACTGTCTCTTTAAAGGTTTTATGCGCACTAATAAGGTTGTTACTAGTCCTATTGTTTCACAATATTGATAAAGTCAGGGTGTCTACACCATATGGTTTCCACTCTAAATGGTTTACTGATCACGCCCAACTCTTGTCCTAAAAAGGATAACCGGTCGCTGCAAATATAATCCGGTCTATAAGTCCAGAGTCGAATCTCACAGAAAAGTAAGGTTTAGCTATAATTGTTCAATATTGCTAAGAAACGCAAGTCCAAATAATTTTCTAATTATTGAGATTATAATATTTATTTCTAACTAATTAACTAAGAAACTAAAGCAGTAAATTAACAACTAAAGATGCTAAGGATTGGAGATCAAATTTAGAAGGTCTAGAGTTATGATTTTCCCAACTGTTGGAATCCTTCCCGCTATGTCTTTTATAATTTCGCCTATGTATTCTCTACTGGTCGTGACCACTTTAGGTGTCGTAATTATCTCTCGAGCAACTACAATAATTTACTAGACATATTCTCTCGAACTACGCTAGTTGGCTTTATCTAACCGCTCATTATGACCACGTCAAGGCTTTGTTCTTTCTAAACTGTCATGATCCAAATCTCCATCTGTTGGGTATCGTGATGGAACCTAGTCTTAGAGACTAGGTAAGCCTAATATTCACTAAATAACAACAATAATAAAGGAAAATCCAACAGTCTCGATATAGAATCTTGACAAAATTTACAATTTCTTAAAAACCGGTAATACAAGTCATAAGCTCTACGAAATTTTTCTACAACTCCTAAATACAATTTTTTAGAAATAGTAAGGACAGTTGAATAAATAACAAGAAGGTGACTCTGAAACCTGCGAACGCAGTAGCAGATTACTTTGAGTCTCTTCGGTAATGATCCGCGCAGTTACTAACAACGATTACCTGGATCTGCACACAAAAATGCGCAGAAGTGTAGTATAAGCACACCACAGCGGTGCCCAGTAAGTATCAAGACTAACCTCGGTGAAGTATTGACGAGGACTAGTCAAGACACCACTGGTCTAATAAATCAAACAGAAAACAATATAGAAATGACCGAACAAAATATCCATCTAAAGATTTTAAGATATAATTAACAACATGACAATATAATGCGGAAGAAATTTCCGAAAATTAATCAACGGAATAACATAATAGTACACAGAAGAATGGACAAAAATACGAGCCAAAATCGGAAACTACCACACAATAAAAACACTATTAACTCAACACTGCGTCAGTTTGTTCACATTAGGCCTTAGCCAATAAACCCAATAAATTGGTGAGAACTTTTAAACAACAGTTTATATTGAAAGCTTTAAAGATATAATCATTTCAGGATAGAACAAT
>MDKI01283220.1:0-60429 GCA_005239505.1 Nicotiana paniculata | reverse complement strand
CACTTAGACATCATATTTTAGGATCCTTCTTAATAATACTGCCCTTGTTTGTGTTTGAGACGTACTGTTTACATGAAATATTTGTGGAGGTAAACCTGAGACTCTTAATTTCTTCTTTCCTGTTTTTTATCTTCTAAAGTCCTATTTGTTCTTGACTGTCACCTAGTATTTTCTCCTTTCAACCTTAGGGGTCTGTCTAGAACTGCATATAGGTATAGGTCCTAAATTCCTCCAGGGCCATTAAGAAGGGACGGGTAACAAAACGTATAGAGATCATTAAACAACACTCGCTTAATAACCACTAAGGGGTGGGAAGAGTAGACATGGATATGATATCCGGTTCGCTAATGCCACATGTAGCCCCTCTTCTGAGGAGTGATCACCGGGCATTGTACTGATGTGATCCTATAGGATAAACAACCTAGGACCCCTATCCCTTACATATGTGTGCTTCGACTGCAAATCTTCTCAAAACCTTCATCTACTTACCTATGTGTTTATTGCTTATATGTTATCTGTTCACAAAGTTTATTTGGGCTGGGGACCATAGTTGTGGACTTCTAGGGGTTCCTAACACCTTCCCCTTGAAGTAATTTCAAGCCCTTACCCTATCTCTAGTTATCTAATATGTGTTTGTAAATAACCTTTAGTAGGTGCCCTAATGCACCTTAACTCGTTAGGTGGAGACTCTTCAAATCCTTATCCCTTTCCCAAAAGGAAACGAGTTGTCCCAATAATGTCGAATACCCTGACCGATCCGAAAGGGGAGGAAAAAGGAGGGCGTGACATTACCCCCTTTGGAACATTCATCCTCGAATGTTGACTAATGCACTTATCATTTTCATAACCTATGTCTTCCAAATACTTTAGTACTCTCTTTGCCATCTAGGCAACTGTTTTGTGAATAAATCCAAAGGCCGGGGAATTCTCCCTTTTAAACCTCTTTATTACACCACGACTTATGGTCGGAATCCTTCCAATATCATAACTGCTGCGACCTTCTGTCATGCAGCCTGTACCACTTTTTCTTTGGATGTGCACCTATGAAACTCTCCCTCCACCTTTTTCCTCTAGTTTCTAGCCAATCTCTAGGACCCACTTTGTAAACATATAGAGAGTTTCACAAGATATCCCTCTGGGCATCTATAGGTATACTGAAGTTCTTCGCTCGGTACCTTGTTGGACTTACCGATATTGTTGTCTTATTTCATAGACCCGGTTATCCATTCATATGAATTTAGCGCATCTAGGTAGGTCATACTATACCATAACTCTTACTTCGATTTATTGCTACTGAGACCTGCTACCAAACTCTAGGTTACTCTCGTTGCTTATCATATAGGTATAAATCTAAGTCCTTTAATGATTCTTCATTACCGTTCATCTTAAGAATGATGTCCTAATATCACCTCAAAACTTTTATACATCCATTGTTGATTCACCTTAATGTTGATCTATAATCTACCACTGATAGCTTGACCTCTTACCTAACACTGCCGCGAGGGCTCACGTCTCATCAGGGAACATCTGAAATGATTAGACCGATCCACCTGGGGGCAATGCCATGCTTCCATAACCATATTTCATAGCATCCCAACGTGATTCATCCTATGGGGTTTATCTAATCCTGTACAACTCATGAAATCCACCCCCCCTTTTTCTTAAATCATAACTCAATCGAACGCCCAAATATCATCCTCTTCCTATCACAATTACACACTCATTCTACTACCAGGTAATCATTCCATCTTCTCTACATGCTACTAGTCTTAGACTCCTTTGAGTTCATTCATGCTATACTAAACTTTCTATAACTTAGAGAAGCCATCAATTCTCTTGTTTTCATGGGCTTAATCCCGAGAACTCATCCATTTTTGTTACCTTCTTACTGGCCTTTCCTTATCCTTTTTCATTCCTTCTTAAAACCTTGCCCATCTACCATACTTTAGCTTGTAACCTACACATATCCATTTATACTACTCGCAGCCTTCCTTCAACTTGCTTGCACCATAGATTTCCTTGTGTTATTCTGGAATATCAAGCAAGACATTGCATCGTCTCTAACTCTTCTTTACTCTATTAACTAGTCCTCTCGATACCTAGAAACCATAGGCTGGATGATATGCCACTGACGAAACCGCTATCATTCTGGATACTGAATTCCAGCGCTTCTAGTCTTCTATTCGAAGTATGTACTTTTCACAACCTTCTGCATTTGAGTATCTCGTATGTTGTTCACCTTTACCTTACTTGACTTAAAATCTCGGATCACATCTTCTATCTATTTCATAACCTCCCTTCCACATAGGTATGATTCACATCCACAACTTGAAGCTCTATTATAATACTTGCACCTCTAGTGCATACACAATCCGGTGGGAGCTTCATACTGACTTCTTATGAGGCTGGTACTCTTCTAGCTGGCTTTATCGTAGAGCCATTATAGAATATGGTTGTTGTACTATCTATCTTGTACCTCTGATATTAAGAGTGATTATGCAATGTTCTCAATCACGATGTCTATAATTTTCTGGGTCCAATAATCATACTTCTGATTTACTTAGTTGATGCAACTCTTTAGTTTCCTCTTCCCTCTGATCAACCTTTATGTAGGCTTAAGCTATCTAACGATCTTCGGCTCCTGGTATTAGTTATTACTTTAGCATTTCATGGGCGCTAGGGAATATCCATGATACAATCTTCTAACAATTCAATCCTTTTTCTATGCCTTGGGCTCAATTCTTTATTTTATCTTATACCGGAGTCTTCTACGGCTGTATGAATGTCAATATTTATATGCTGCATGGATAATACTCCAAGCTCTTAAGTGCATTCATAACGTAACTAACTCTGGATCATTAATCGAATAATCCTTTTCGTTCCTTCTCAACTTTCTTTAAATGTAAGCTATTACTTTTACTGGTCTTTCTGCCTCCTTGTTGCGTGCCTACGTATCTTATCTTAGTTCCCAGGCATGCTGGAATTTTTGTGCAAATCCTGTGATCCTGGGTATTACTTTTTATTTTACTTCCCGTTCATTAGCCACGGTAGGTTCCACTTTCTTATGGAGTGCGTACAATGTTGTTATGAGATTGTTGTTACAAGACCATTTCCTCCTTGGGTCACTGTGTTTAGGTTGAAGCCTACTTCCTTACTTTCTCAGCTAATCTTTTACTTAGGAAGGACCCTCTGATTCTTGCAAGGTTGCGAGCTTATTACATCATTTTCCCGGCGAAATTTTTGATGTTCTTTCTTACTTGTAATTATCCTTACTTACTTACCTTCATGCCCTTGTGCTCGTAGGGTTGCTTCTAAGATGATATTTTTATTATCTTCCCAGTGTCACTATCTTTTATATCTGTAACACTCATACGGTACCTTTAACTACCCCAACTCCTATCTTAATATTACTCAAGGTTACGATGTCATATCTGAGAGACTGAATTCCCATGTTGGGGTTCACTCTTGTTTATCTTGCACGAACTACTGATTTGTCTGTATCCTCTTATCTAGCCATAACTAGGCTCTTCCTGAATCAACTAATAACTAATCGTTGGCCATTCTCATATCAATATTCCTCATAATCATTCTTGGGTTATTTCCTTTGTCTTAACTTACGTCTCGTACTGGCTCCTTATTCCAATAACATCTCGGGCAGGAACCCTTACTTCCTTTTTTTGAAGTCATGTTTGCATAATGTTCTGGAATCGTAGCATATCTGTAAGATTTAAATAAGTGCAATCTCATCCCTTTCTCATTTTTTATCGCATTCTACCTTTACCATTACATAGTTACTAGAACCACTTAATTCTAACTTAATGCCACATCATTCCATATTCCCCCCTTTAGGGGAGTACTAAGAGTTGGAGCCACGATGATCTACCTATAAATGTTTTACCTTTTCATATTTGGTATCTTTTCACATCATTGATGACCCTTACTCGCCTTGCGGTAATCCTTATTTACCAAGGATAACAAAATTCCTTACTCGCGAGGGTGACACTTAGTATAATCGGCATATACAGTCCCTTAAGCTTAACTTTGCTCACATTGCTTACTTTAGGGAAGCATTTTTCTAAATGACCATTTTTGAATTTCTCATGAATATTCTTCTGTTGTCCATTCTATTATCGCCGGAATGCAATATGAAATTCTCATGATGTCGACCATTATCAAACCACCCAGTCCCTAATTCATGTTTAGTTTATCTTGTTCACCAATCCATACTTATTTCTATTACTTTGGGGTCTAACTTTTCCTTATGGTAATCATGTTAGAGTCACAAGCTTATTTCTCAAAATGAGGATATGACTTTATGGCCTATACTCTTTTGTTGTCTCAAGGCCTATCACCTCTCGTATCTTCCTTCACCTGACTATAGGCTCTGTAATACTGTCATTTTTTAAATCTACCGTTGTCATCCATATGTCACATCATACTCATAATGCTTCCTCATCTCTCTTCTTATTTTCCTACTAATATTTCTGCCTATCACTTTCTTTTGAAGACTTCAGCAAGACATTCTTTTGCTTTTAGTTCCCCTTGCTTTATTCATTAGCTCTTAGGATTTCCTAACATTCTCGCTCTACTAGGGATGGGAGCCACACTAAAGTAATATTTATCCCTTCAAGGCTTCCAGTGCCTATCTTTATAGTACTCATATCTAGTTGTATTATTTTAGAGTGCACCATCTGGGTGTCCCACAAGGAGATCTATTAGCACATTTGCAATATCCTTCGGAAATGTCAACTAACACAAACAATCCATTCACCATTTTGGGTTACTCTAACCCCAGCCGGATCCTGATATCCCGTCCTTTTCTTAAACTGCACCTGTTAGCCCCCATAGGGCATAACTGAGATGGGTGTGGCCAATTATACACACCTCTGTTACTGTTGAAGGTAACTCACAATGCTTATAATTTTCTGGTTGAATTGTAAATACTGTTAATCTTCATTAACTGGGTACCTCGTACCCTTCTTACCTTGCTACTTTTACTTGTTGAAACTTGTATCTATCTTCTGAATATATCATGCCTTTCACCATAAAGGTGGATAGATATGCTTGCCTTAAGGCTCCTTATTAAGGAGCTTACACGTCTTAGTACACACATGGTCTGCTGAAGACCTCATATTTACTCATCATAAGCATGATGCAAAATCGAGTCCCTCTGGTTTAACTCTTCCACAGCCACATGCAATCTATTACCAACTTTCTTTCTAGATGTAGGCATCATCGTATTATGAATAAGATAGAGTTTAGGAAATTGAGTTCTTACAACTGAGCTCTACCACACAATCTAAAGTAAGAAGAAAGAGTGACAACCCTAAATGCGCTGTAGCCTCCTGCTTATAAGTGTGGTGCACAACACACCCACAAACAAGACTCTACTAGACACGGATTATAGATTCCCTGGGACAGAACTGCTCTGGTACCACTTCTGTCATGAACCAAACCAAAGGGTCACGACGGGCACCCAGTGCCTTACTCAACCGATTACCAACGTAACATATCTTTCTTATCATACTATCATTGGTAACTGGGCCAAGATGGCCGCAACTCGTAATGTATAACTATAAGTGGGAAAGCACTGTATCAATGAACCATATTTCTTAAAACATGAATACATATGGGCTGTCAAGGCCTCTGACATACTGTACAAAATGAACATTTGTCTACAAAGCCTCTAAGAGTATTTGACATCAAATGGGACAAGGTACCGGCCTACCCATAAGTATGTAGCACAATTCTAACATGATGACTCATAGACTCAGATGCACTATGAATGAGGTGGAGTCTTACAAATCCTTTGTTGAATGCTAACCTAGCCTACTATGAGGGCTCGTCAAACTGATTTTCTATACCTGCAGGCATGAAATGCAGCGTCCCCAGCAAAAGGAACGTCAGTACGAAATAATGTACCGAGTACGTAACGCAACAGAATAACTGAAAGATGAAACTGAACTGATAATATAATAACTAAAAGTAACTGGGAGTCAAAGATAATCTCAAGATATGCTTACCTACTGATAGTGACTCAACTCTGTCAATATAGTAAGTAAAATAGATGTCCGGCCCTATAAGGCTCGGTATATATAACTGTTATGCAGTAGTAGGATTGCTCATAGGTGCTCAGCCATACTAGGCTCTATATCTCGGCCATTCCTGGCTCGCTCATAGACGCTCGGCCACAATAGGCTCGATATATAACTTACCATCTAATCTGAGATTTTCCAATAGGGGCCTGCCCACCGTTATAGCTCGATAATGGTGAAAATACTGTAATACTGGATATATATAGACCCTCTGCTCTCTTGACTGGAAGAAGATAATACTCAATCGAATATAAAGTCCCGATAAGGGAGAATACTGTCACTTATGAGACTAGGATATTGTATATAAATTCGGGAGTATGAACTTCTCTTTATGCCTCATTATTAAACACATGTAGTTATGAGATCATGCCAAAATGAAGGAAGGGCTTAACCTTAACATATCTGAGCCGATTCTCTTGACAATCTCTCCAACACAGTTGATTGCGACAAAACATGTAACGACTGATGGAAGTAGGGAAAAATCCGTATGATATTCTTTGAGAAAGATTACATTGTATTCCCTTAGAATCGTAAAATCCCGTTGCCAAACATTACGTAGTCTCGTATGATTTTTGTAGAAAAATTCACGTTGCTAACATTTTGAATGAGTTGCTATAGTATTAAGTAGTATAACTCATATGAATTTTGCTGAAGGAGATTGTTTCTTATAGCTTTTTCTATAAGCTTCTAAATTAAATGGATTAGGAAGGCCTTTTATTAATGTGGTCCTTAAGTGTGACACCTAGAAATCTAAGCCAAAGAGTCACATTTACATAATTCCCTTGGCTGCCACGTTGGAGATGGTGTCCTCCTTAAACTTTATCCATAATTTCTTAATTATAAGTTAATCTCCCGCTTAAAAATTCATAATTACTCAATTATCCACATAATTAAGAATAATCACAAATAACCAAAAGTACTACTTATTTTAACACACATTATACACCTTACTATCATGGTCATGTGGTACCTTGTATGGCACTAGTCCATAAATACCGGGTATTATAGCTCAGACCATATTTATCCCAAATTGACAAACTTTGACGAAACTCACATTCTTCGATTTTCTTACCCTCTCACCTTCACGAATTGACTTATCACTTGTTTGAAATAGCATAATACTTATAATCTCAAAATAATCTCATTCTCGAGCTTACGTCGATTAACTTACGGCAAAACTTTAACGTACGAAAATGTGGAATGTAACATCTCATTTTTGAGCTTATATCAATTTACTTATGGCATACTTCCATGTACGAAAACATGGGGTATAACAGGAAACTTCATGACTACGCCTTATGCGGAGGCGTGTGATATTTTGCATGAGATGGCGGATGCTTCATCGGCGTGGCAATCTAGAGCCAATGTTCCACAAGGTGATCCAAATGTGATTTTTCTTCATAACGGGTTACATTATCACGGGCAAGCCATAGTTGAGTTGACAACCACCATGAGCCAATTGGCAAAGTCTCAACTTCAACAAGTGCAAAACCCATGGCAAGTCAATGCTATGGAGAGAGTCAATATGACGGTAAACAAGAGAAGAACAAGAAGTCCACAAGTGAAACAAAGAGTGGACAATTTTGTGCAATATGATAGTGGATTTTATCAAGGATATTCTTAGAATGATCAGGAGAAGAGGTCCAAAATGTAAAAAAATTTCAAGGGCAAAGAAACAACTTCCAAGGCCCTAGTCAACAACAATGGAGACCTTTGAATAATCAAGGCATTTGGAATTCTAACAACCAAGGTAATTGAAATAGTGGAAACAATCAAAGCATTTGGAATAACAACAATCAAGGCAATTGGAGTGCAACCAATAACCAAGGGAATTGGCAATACAATAAAAACCAAGGCATCTGGGGAGGCAACAACCAAGGCGGGTGGATCAACAACCTGAAATCGGGGGTCAGGTTTTCAAAGGCCCCCGATGTATCAATAACTGAGCAACCCATCTCCTTATCCTTCTCATAGTCCTAGTACCTTTAACAATGAAATGTGTCATATTGTGAACATGTTCTAGCAAATGATGGATAATAATGCCAATTCTGATGCCCAACTTGCTTCACACAACACATCAATCCGAAACTTAGAACTGCAAATGGGTCAAATATCTCAAGCTTTAAATTCTCGTCCTAAGAGGGCATTACCAAGTGATAGGGTGGTGAACCCGAAGGGTGGGAACAATACGGGGCGTTTTATGGCCGTTACTATAAGAAGTGGAAGAGGTGGGAATACACCTACATCAAGTCAAAGGCAACTTGTGGATGATGAGCAAGTGGTAGAAGAAGAGGAGACCCAGAACAATGTTGTGCAATCAAATGATAAAGTGTAGATTGATATTGATGACATGGTGGAAGAGACTCAAGAATATGTGAAACCGTCTAGGGATCATATGATAGACATACAAAAACCGGTAGTGAAAGAAGCTAAAGCACCATTGCCTAAGCCACCTCCTCCCTATCTTCAAAGGCTTGCCAAGAAAAATGGCGAGAATCAAATAAAAAATTCATTGATATAAGGAAGCGTTTCTCTATAAATATGCCATTAATTTATGCTTGGAACAAATACCTGAGTATGCAAAGTTTATGAAGGATTTGGTGACAAAGAAGCGATCGATGAATTTTGAAACTATAAAAGTCACTCACCAAGTGAGTGAAATGGTGCATTCGATGGCTCCTAAGTTGGAAGATCCCAGTGCTTTCACAATCCCTTGTACCATGGAAGTGCCTAGTTGCAAAAGCCCTTTGTGATCTTGGGGCGAGTATCAATTTGATGCCCTATTATATTTTCAAGACATTGGGAATTGGGAAACCAAGGTCCATATCTATGAGGTTACAAATGGTTGATCGTACAATGAAGAGACCGTTAGAGGTGATTGAGGATGTATTGCTTCAATTTGACAAGTTCATTCTCCCGACGAATTTTGTTATTCTTGATTGTGAAGTGTACTATGAGGTTCCAATTATTATTGGTAGACATTTCCTTGCTGCAGGGAAGGCTCTTGTTGATGTGGAAGCCGGAGAACTCAGTTTTCGGGTGGGTGATCAAAAGGTGGTGTTTCACGCGTGCAAATCTATAAGGCAACCGAAATAGCAATGAAGTGTGTTCGTTCGTGGATTTGATGACCGATGTGATTATTGATGATAAGGGTGCCACGATTAATGTGGGTGACATGTTGGAGGCTGGTTTGCTCAATTTTGATGATGACGAGATGGATGGCTTCATGGAATGTGTTAATTCTTTGCAAGGGATGAGGTCATACAATTATGCACCCCGAAAACTTTCCTTGGATCTTGAGAATAGGAAAACTCCTCCTACAAAGCCTTCAATGGAATAGACTCCTATCTTGGAGTTAAAACCATTGCCTCCACATCTCAGGTATGAATTCCTTGGCCCTTGTTTTACTTTACCGGTTATTCTTTCCTCTTGTTTGACTAACGCGCAGGTTGATTCTACATTGGAGGTGCTCCACAAGAGGAAGAAATCTATCGGGTGGACTTTGGCGGATATTCAGGGAAAGCTTGTCATCTTCTGGTTGGTGTTTGGCAAAGCTTGTCATCTTTCGGTGGAACTCGAGTACAAAGCCATGTGGGCTTTAAATAATTTAAATCTTGATTGGGATGCAACCGCCAACTTGCGGGTGCCACAATTGAATAAATTAGATGAGTTCTAGTACCATGCATATGCAAGTTCGTCCTTGTACAAGGAAATAATGAAGTACCTTCGTGAGAAATGCATCCGAAAGAAGGAGTTCAAGGTGGGCGATCTTCTTTTGTTGTTCAACTCACGATTCAAGATGTTTCCCGGAAAGCTGAAATCCAAATGGAGTGGTCCCTTTGAAATTGTGGGTGTGACACCTTTTGGTGTATTGGACTTGAAGAAAAAATATGATGATTCTGAGTCAATGGTCACCGGGTGAAGAATTATTTAGGACAAGCTGATGATGGCCACGTGGTGGCAGTGATTCATTTGAAGTGATGGTAATCTGCATCGTGCCACGACGTTAAATCAGGCGCTTCTTGGGAGGCAACCCATGTTTATTTTCTTTTTCTCTTTTTCTTTTATAGATAGGTATTATTTTTTGCTAACTAGATTTGGAGTGTGTTGTAGGAACGAGTGTAATTTACAGGAAATGTACTCAGAAAAATTAGCTAAGTATGGAAAAAGTGTGCGCCGCACATGAATGCTATAGTAGAAGGAAACTGTGGCCACACAAATCTTATGCGGACCGCACAAATTGAGATAGGAAAATGCAAACTCTTTGAAGTTTGGTCTGTCAAAGAAACAACCAATCTGCGACCGTACATCAAATTCTTCGATCGCACCCCAAACTGTGCGAACACTAGATCTCCAAGGGAAATTTGAACCTCAGGTAATAGAGTGCGGATTGTAGAAGGAATTCTGCGGCCGCACTTGTCTCTCGTCCCTATGCCAGACTCTTCGTGTATAAATAGTGAACTTAGGACTAGTGTACACTCTTTTCACTCTCTGAGCACTCAACAAGCTAAAACTTTTCAAGCATCTGTTCAATCATCTAATATGCTAAATCCACTTTTGTGATCATTCCTTAGCACTTCTTATACATTTTTTTAATTTTTAGGCTAATTTCCAGTTTGTTAGTTAGTTCAAGCCATTTGTCACTAGAAATCAATCTTTACAAGCCATGTGGGCTTTAAAATGTGTTGTGTCAACTCATAATTGCTATTTGGGAATGGGTAACTTGATTATCATGCCTAATTGTTAGTACCATGTCAGATTTGTACTAAAATTGAAAACTCTAAGGATCTGTGTTCGTTAAAATTTTGAAATTTGCGGTCGCACAATAAACTGTGTGATCTCCAGAAATTGTGATTAGGGAAACATATCAAGCATGAATCTGCGGACCGTAGAAACTCCATCGCGGCCGCAGAAAAGTGTGTGCGGCCGCAAAAACGGCCCAAACTCTGTCTTCAGAGAGTTGTGCTTTTGATATATCTGATGTGTGATCGTAATAGAAAATGTGTGGACCGCACTTCAGTTATACAACCACACTTGAAATTGTGCAGATTGTAGATCTTATTCTGCGGCCGCACTTGCAATTGTGCGAACCACACTTCCCCACACTGCACTCTGGGTTTACACTGTCATCACTGCCTGTATACACTTGAACTACAACTGATTCCTGCTGCTATTTTTTTTACAAATAATAGTTAGATCTCGAGGTCGTGGAGATACTTCAAAAGGAAGGGGTGATCCTTCTCGGGGACGAGCGAAGAGGCTCATGCCTAGTTCCCAATAGCCTGAGAGTAGAAAAAGGATAGCCACAGGCAGAGGGCGAGGTGCAGAGCCCTCCAAATCCAGTTCCTATACCCCACCTTGGGAAAGCATCGGTGGGCACCTCGGCCAAAGAACTGTTGATTGTCCAATCACAGCCATCGGGGAGATACCAACTCCTGGAAGAGCCTACCACATCTCAAAGCACCTCCGAGGGTTCGGAGAGTGCCAGTCAGGCTTCAGAGCCCTCATCTACACCTGCCCCCAACGCACTAGCTACTACAGTGGATGTTGATGTTATTCCAGATGATGGCCGTGAGGATGATACCATAGTTGCTGGCCACGAGAGGTCGAAGAAGAAATAGATGTGGAAAGATATGCTCGCGAGTCTTGATGCCTTCACGAGTTTCTGAGAGTGGTGTCCGGCGATATTGCTCACTCTTGAGCGTCAGTTCAATTTGAAAGACCTTCATAAATACAACCCAGCAGTGTTGAGACAGTTCTGAGAGCGGAAGGGATGGATGTAGTTCACCCAGAGTGTGGTATATGCTAAGGAATACCTGGTCCAGGAATATTATGCCAATGTAGCGCATATAAAGAAAGGGACCAAGGTAACAAAAGTGAGAAATCTGAAGGTGGGATTCGACCAGAGCACCCTAAACGCTTATTTAGGGTTTGACGATTTGGAGCCTGTACAGTACCTGGAAAAGTTTGCACTGGGAGATGCAGCTCTCCCGTAGCTAGCTGAGATTCTTTCAGCTCTGGGTCCGCCTCCAACATGGATCACAACATGGGTTCCTACTCAGTGCAACACCCTAAATTTTGAGGCTAAGGGATGGAAGACATTCGAATGTAGAAGACTAGACCCGTGCCAAAATGAAACAAATCTTCCGATTCTGCGGGCAGTTCTAGTCGCTTCTATTATGGCCGGGTACCTAATTAATGTGTGTGTCGTGATGTCGGACAACATGTCTATGGTCTCCAGGAAAGGTTACACCTCCTACCCGTATCCCAACACCATCACCGAGTACCTTACAGATGCGGGGGTGGAGCCAAGGGATTTTGACACTAAGGTGTGTGCGAAGAAGCCTTTCTCATGGTATTCTTTGATGGGTGGTGAAAACCCAAAGAAAAAGGGTCAGCCCCATACTACTGTGGGCCATTCTAACGAGCCCGCCGGGGTAGTTGTTGAGACAGTTGACGTGCCATCTACTTCAGCAGAGCCTTCAGATAGTGCAACAACTATGCCTCCACCTCCTTCTTTAGGCCCTTCAAAAACACCTATTACAGGTTCCACCTCGGCTTTGAAGCCGGTGCCCACTCAACCACTATCTGCACTGTGAATCTCCCAGACACTAGCGAGCTTCAACAACTGGATGTAGACAGCCATTGCAAAGTTGTCTGACATATCCAATACTGTTGTAGCGCAGTCATCCATTCCGGCACCCCAGGTACCTCCGACAGTGGAGGAGACTTTGAAGAAGATCCTGGAGAACCAGACCACAATAATGAACACCTTGGTACAAGATGGATTTGCGATTGAGGAGCTGGGCAGGCAAGTAAAGAAAATGAGGAAATCCCAGGCGTCCAAGAAATCAATTTAAAGACTGCAGAAAGAGGTGACCAAGATTGCAGCAACTGGAGATCTTCCATTTAACATGCTAATAGATCCAGATCTGTCAGCACCAGCACCATCAGCAGCACCATCACTTCCAGTGGCACCAGTTGGCCAGTCTGATGAGCCAGACCTGGCTGCCGACACTGCTAAGGCGGTACGCCAGATGTTCACCAACCCAGATACTCCTAGAGTCGAGGATGATGAGATCTAGTTAGAGGAGACTGAGGGAGGTGATGTTGCTATGGACAAAGAGATGCCCAAGGAGACATAGGGAGTCTTCTTCGCTCTTACCCTTTCCTTTACTCTTATTTTGTTAAGCAATGGGGACAATGCTTACTTTTATTCTAGAGGATGGAGTTATTTGGTACTTGGATGATTTTGAAACATTTGGTTTGTAATAACTGACAGTTATTCTGTATTTATTATCTCCTTTCTCACGATGTATATATTTTCTCTTTTCCTCTCCCATTATGTAGATTCGTTACGCTTTCAGTAGTTTGCTTTGTCTTCTTTATTTTGTTTTGTAATTTAGTTAATGTTTAATTTAGTAGCTTGTTTTTAAATTAATAGCTTCATTTTGTGTTTTAGTGGACAATAAGCCTTTGGTTTTCTTAATGTCACGGTTGTTTCCAAAGGTTGTACTTGTGTGAACGGGGTGACTCTTCCCAACGATGGATGGCGTGACAACCTTCTTAAGGGATTGAGTTTGTTTTTTGTAGTTAGGAAATAATAGTAGTAATAATGAATAAAAATACCTAACTAAGTCATGCTCGAAGAGTAAAACATGCTTCACTTGGTACCAACACACTTAATATGTGCTTATGGTTAAAAAACAAGGTTTTTGGAAAGAAATAGCTCTAGCTAGTGATTTTTTACTCTTGTGTTGACTTAGGTAATCATCGAGTGGTTTAGTCGAACCATAGTGATTTTTAATCTTGAATATGATCGTTGTGGGACCTCGACTCTATCCTCTTTAACAATCCAGCTGCGTGAGAAGTGAGATGTTGTTGTTGCAAGTCCAAGTACCCGTGCGAATGGCCTAGAACTTGCCCCGAATGTGTTTCTAGACAAAATTTAAGTTTTGCTTGGCTTGAGAAGTGATTGTAGGCTCTCCTTGACCCGCTTGAAATTTTCCATGGCCCACCAATGTTGTTATTCCTAGTCAACCCAATTGAGCCTAAAAGATTTCTTATTTGATCACCATGTTACAAGCCTTTATCCTTTTTGTTGTGACTCTCTCTTGGCACCCGAGCTTTCCTTAACACTCTTGTGAAACAATCGGCTAATAAAGTCAGTTTAGGGGATAGACGAGGTGTTTGAAAAAGGTATCAAGGAAAACGAGAAAAGAAATGAAGATAAGGAAAGGCAAGAAAAAGAATTCACAAAAAGAAAAATGCCAAAAAAAGAAGAAAGTGAATAGGTTGAAGAGTTGAAGGGATTCAAAGAAAAGTAATGATGCAAAGCATGAAAAAAGCAAAGAAGGAGAAAATGAATATCATGACCAAGAAAGAGTAATGTTAAGTCTCTCTAGCTCCCCTAAGGAAAAGAAAATGCCTCAAAGAGTTGGTAAAAGAATGAGCTATAAAAGAAAATGGAGTGCTTAAGGAAATATGAACACGTTCTATCATAGTTTATCCAACCTTAGTCCAAAATTGTTCATTGCATCCCGAAATGGCTTCAAGAGCAAGCCTATGGTACTTAAAGCCGTACTTGCAACATTCTTTTGAGAGAGATGAGTGAAACTTTCATAAATCTTTGAATTGAATGCTATATTCTTAAGTGAGATAGTCAAACGGAGAGTAGAGGAGGAGGAGTTTGGGATCCACAATGACTTACATGAAAGAGCGTGCTTTCTTGATGAATAAAATCAACTCTGGATGCTCAAGTGTCACAATAGAACTATTCGGGCTTAAAAGTTTAAATTATTGCCTTGTTGATAATTCATAAGTGTCGTGGGTAATTGTTGGTCCCAATTGATGTGTGATTGATTCATTGTTGATTAGCTGGAATGTCTCTTAACTTGTGGAGGTGGGAACTACTTTATTTTCCTGAGGAAAAGAAAAAGCTTATGTTTGGGGAGTTGATAAGTGGGGATTTTGACTACTTAATAGCACCTTTTAACTTTCATTTTAGTCCAAAAGTGCTTAATTGTGTTCCCGAAAACTGATGAAATGTACTTAATTGCAGGAATATGGGAAGATGAGCTCCCGAGATGAAATCCAACTCAAGAAGGAGTAATTTGAACTCAAGGACAAAAACAAGCACAAAAGCTCAAATTATGGACCGCTGAATATCATCTGCGGCCGCAGGTTGTGAAGAAATTCCATCAGAGACTATTGCAAAATGCGGACCGCACATGAATTGTGCGGCCGTAGAGGCTGGGTCAGAGAAAAAATTCATAGAACCTACACCTCCATTCCAACTCAAGTGCGGACCGCACAATTATTGTGCGGCTACAGAAGAAGAGCTACGTGACTGCAGGCACACTTTTGCAGACCGCAGAAGAACAAGGTGCGTTCGCATACATTATTGAGCAGATCGCAAAAAGAGGGCAGTGTGGCCGCAATTCATTATTCTACGGCCGCAGATTTCCAACCCTGTCAAGCTGAAGAGAAGTGTGGACCGCACATGGAATTGTGCGGCCGCAAAACCTCCGAAAGGGCATATTTGTCCGAAAATTCCAGCCATGTATAAATAGAAGAGTTTCACTTTTTAGGTCAACTTTTGACATCACAGTAGACGATTTCCTTTGCTCTTTTTAGTAGTTTTGCTATTTTGCGCTTTTTGAACATTCATTTCATCATTTTAATTACCAATATAGGTTTAATAATAATTTCTTCTTATTTTTCTTCCAATTTAAGCATGAGTAGATAGATTTTCAATAGGGTTGTGACCCAACCCAAGTGTGTAAACTTAATGGGTATTTGATTTATTGCTTGTTTATGGTTGGGTGTTGATTATCTAGCCTTGTTCTTGCTTTTATTTGAAGAATTAATGGTTGCAAACATTATTTCATGCCTATTTGACTTGGTCTCTACTTGAGAAATAGAGACTTAGCCTAGGAAAACTTGGCTAGCAAGAAATTGTGTCAATCGAGAGATTGATGAGCGCAATTAAAGGGTTGAACCTAGAGATAGTAAAATATGACTTGAGCTTATTATCAACTATTTGTTCAATACTCATTTGGACTTGAGAAAGACAAATTAGGAAAAATCACTCTTTGACCGAGACGTAGTGAGTGGGTACTTGAGTGTTGATAGTTATACTACACCCCGACCAATAAAATAAGCTTTAGAGTTTACAACCCATTAGGCGAACACCTAGGTGAAGGTCATAGCCCTAGGCCGTTTATATCATTTGAAAAACAACCAAAAACAATTTCTTTGTTTCATTCTTTAAATCACAATCGTAGTTTAATTTTGATCTTCAAACAAAACCAAATATTGCGGAAGTGCAAATTTAGATATGAAAATTCACGATCTAAGATATATACTACTAACACCAATTTGCATAGCTCCTTGCGGTATTCGACCCTGACTCTTGTTGGGTATTACAATTGCATCGACCGTTTTCATATCCTCAAATAGAGGAGTGAAATTGGACGAGACAAATTTTTGGCGCCATTGCCAGGGAGCGAAAAAATGGTGTTCGTTATATATTTAGGTGTGTTTTTGGCATATCTTCTTTTCCTCCCTTGTTACTAACATGTGAGTATTGTAGGTGCAATCATGGCAAACAACGAGCTTGAAAACATACACGTGGTGGATGTGGACGTTGATGATGATCAAATGTATGAGGTCCCTCTTGAACCTCAAGCCAATAGACGAGGCCGAACTCCTCAAGACAATGTACCCGTTCTACCCCTACCTTTACCACGAGCGACTCCACACTAGGTGTTGCCAAATGAAGGTTATACAAGTGCTATAGTCCCACCTCGTATTAGGGCGGGCAACTTTCAAAATAACCAACATGATACTCACTTTGCTCGAGCAACAAGGGTTCTCATCGATGCACCGGGTCAAAATGCATATAAACACTTGAAGGGGTTCGTTGATACATGTTGGGGGAGCAAACAAACAAATGTCTCTGAGGATGCTTTAAGGCCAAGATTTTTTAAAGCTTTAGATTGGTTGGAACGTTTGCCAAATCATTCCATTATTAAAACACCATACGAGCTTAGTCGATCCTTCAAGTCACCTCAAACAACACCAATAACACGAATCGCACCCCAATTCAAGCGTAATGAACTTTGAAATTCCAAATTTCTACAAACAACGCAGAAACCTAGAAAATCACGTCCGATTGACTTCAAATTTTCCAAACAAGTCATAAATGACACCACGGACCTACTCTAATTTCCTGAATCCCAATCCGACCCCGATATCAAAAAGTCCACTCCCGGACAAACTTTCAAAAAATACAACTTTCGCCATTTCAAGCCTAATTCAACTACGGACCTCCGAATCACAATCCGGACACGCTCCTAAGTCCAAAATCACCCAACGGAGCTAACGGAACCATCAAAACTTCATTCTGGAGTCGTTTACACATAAATCAATTTTCGTTAATCTTTTTCAACTTAAGTTTTCAATTATGAGTCTAAGTGTCTCAATTCATTCTGAAATTCTTCCAGTTCGTAACCTACTAACCCAGTAAATCATATAACAACTTTAAATCACAAAAGGAGCAGAAAATGGGGGAATAGGGCTAGAACTCTCAAAACGACTGGCCGGGTCGTTACATCCTCCCCTCTTAAACAAACGTTCGTCCTCGAACGAGTCTAGAAACATACCTGGAGTCTCAAATAGGTGTGGATATCTGCTCCGCAATTCCCGCTCGGTCTCCCAAGTAGCTTCCTCCATGAGTTGACCTCTCCATTGCACCTTCACTGAAGCTATATCCTTTGACCTCAACTTTCGAACATGTCGGTCCAAAATGGCCACCGACTCCACATCATAAGTCAGATCACCATCCAGCTGCACCGTGTTGTACCCTAAAACATCTGACGGATCGCCGACATACTCCAGAGCATAGAAATATGAGATAATGGATGCACACTCGACAAACTAGGTGTCAAGGCAAGCTTGTAAGACAATTCTCCAATCCTCTGAAGTACCTCAAACAACCCAATATACTGAGGGCTCAACTTGCCTTTCTTTCTGAACCGCATAACACCCTTCATGGGTGAAATATTCAGAAGAACCTTCTCTCCAAACATGTGAGCAACATCACAGACCTTCCTGTCAGCATAGCTCTTCTGTCTAGACTGCGCCATGCGAAACCGCTCCTGAATCATTTTAACCTTGTCCAAAGCATCCTGAACCAAGTTAGTACCTAATAGCCTAGCCTCGCTCGCTCAAACCAACCCAACAGAGATCTACACCGTCTCCCATACAAAGCCTTATACGGAGCTATTTGAATACTCGAATGGTAGCTGTTGTTGTAGGAAAACTCCGTGGGCGGCAGAAACTGATCCCATGAACCCCCGAAATCAATGACACAAGCGTGTAGCATGTCCTCCAATATCTGAATAGTGCGCTCGGACTGTCCGTCCGTCTAAGGGTGAAATGCTATACTTAACTCAACTTGGGTGCCCAACTGTCGCTGACGGATCTCCAAAACTACGATGTAAACTACGTGCCCCGATCTGAAATGATGGACACTAGCATACCGTGAAGGCGAAAAATCTCTATGATGTAAATCTCAGCCAACCGCTCTGAAGAATAAGTAGCCCCAACTGGAATGAAGTGTGCGGACTTGGTCAATCGATCCACAATCACCCAAATAGCATCAAACTTCCTCGAAGTCCATGGGAGCCCAACTACAAAATCCATGGTGATATGATGCCATTTCCACTCCGGAATCTCTAATCTCTGAAGCAATCCACCCGGTCTCTGATTCTAATACTTCACATGCTGACAGTTAAGGCACGAGCTACGAACCCCACTATACCCTTCTTCATCCTTCTCCACCAATAGTTCTTCCTCAAGTCTTGGTACATCTTCGCGGCACCCGGATGAATGGAATACCGTGAATTGTAGGCCTCCTCCAGAATAAACTCACATAGCCCATCCACATTAGGCACAAAAATCCGACCCTGCATCCTCAATACCCCATTATCCCCAATAGTCACATCTCTGTCATCACCGTGCTGGACTGTGTCCTTTAGGACAAGCAAATAGGGATCATCATAATGGTGCTCTCTGATGAGATCATATAATGAAGACCGAGAAACCACACGAGCTAGAACTTGACTATGCTCCGAAATATCTAATCTTACGGACTGGTTGGCAAAGGCCTGAACATCAACTGCAAACAGTCTCTCACCAACAGGAATAAATGCAAGGGTTTCTACTCAAGGCATCGGCCACCACATTGACTTTCCCCGGATGATATGGAATAGTAATATCATAATCCTTTAGCAGCTCCAACTATCTCTACTACCTCAAATTTAGATCCTTCTGTTTCAACAAGTGCTAGAGGATCTGATGATCTGTAAACACCTCACAAGACACACCGCAGAGATAGTACCTCCAAATCTTCGATGCATGGAGAATGGTAGCCAACTCCAAATCATGAATAGGGTAGTTCTTCTCATGACGATTCAACTGACGTGAATTATGAACAATCACTCTACCCTCCTACATCAAGAAATACCCAATACCGATCCGAGAAAAATTCAAAATATACCATATAAGAGCCTAAAGCTGAAGGTAAAGCTAGAACTGGAGTTGTGGTCAAGGCAGTCTTGAGATTTTGAACGCTCTCCTCACACTCATCCGACCAATTGAAAGGATCACCCTTTTGGGTCAATTTGGTCAAGGTTAAAGCAATAGACGAGAAACCCTGCACGAAGGGACGATAATAACAGGCCAAGCCGAGAAGGCTCTAACTCCGTAGCTGAGGACGGTCTGGGCCAACTCTGAACTACCTCTATCTTCTTCGGATCCACCTGAATACCCTCACTATACACCACGTGCCCACGAATGCCACTGAGCTAAGCCAAAATTCACACTTCGAGAACTTAGCGTAAAGCTTCTCCTCCCTCAACCGCTGCAACACAATCCTCAAACACTAGGCATGCTCCTCCTGGCTACGAAAGTACACCAGGATATCATCAACGCACACTATAACAAACGAGTCAAGATAAGGCTGAAACACACTGTTCATCAGATATATGGAAGCTGCTGGGGCATTGGTCAGCCCAAGAGACATCACAAGGCACTCATAATGACCATAACGGGTGTTGAATGTTGTCTTTAGAATATCTGAGTCCCGAATCTTCAATTAGTCGAGATAACGGTTCTTGATTGTAACTTTGTTCAACTGCCTATAATCAATGCACTTCCTTATAGTACCATCCTTCTTCTTTACAAACAGAACTGGTGCACCCCAAGGCGACACACCAGGCCTAATAAACCCCTTATCAAGGAGTTCCTGAAGGTGCTCCTCCAATTCCTCCACCTCAGCTGGTGACATGCGATACGATAGAATATAAATGGGTTGAGTGCTCAATACCAAGTCAATATCGAAGTCAATATCCCTATCGCGCGTCATGCCTGGTAGGTATGCAGGAAACACATCCGGAAACTCTCACAACACAATCAATAGTAAGAGTATCAACACAAACATCTCTCACAAAGGCCAAATAATATAAACAACCCTTCCCAACCATACGTTGGGCCTTCAAAAATGAAATTACTTTGCTAGGAACATGGTCTAGAGAACCTCTCCACTCAATCCTTGGCAATCCTGACATCGCCAACGTCATAATCTTAGAGTTACAATGTAGAACAACATGACATGGTGACAACCAATCCATACCCAAAATCACGTCAAAGTCCACCATACTAAGCAACAGAAGATCAACTCTAGTGTCCAATCGCCTAATAATCACGACACATGACCGATATACACGGTCCACAACAATAGTATCGCCCACGAGCGCTTTGATCCTGACTCCACACTCAGCAGCCCCCTTGAAGGAGAATCAAGTTTTGCGAACGCCATGCATCTACCTCAATAGTCTCTAGAGATCCTGACTCCACACTCAGCAGCCGCCGTGATCGGAAGCACCTAGATCTCAAACACGAGGTACAGGGTTTAGCGTGAGTACGACCAACTGAATAAGTAACAAATCCAAACTTTGGATTGAAAGTAGTGACGAACGCAACCAGTACAGTTCATTATAGAAATAATAGTGCATAAACGTAGGCATGATTTCAAGTTCAAAAGTTAAACTCAATACAGTAGGATAGATCAAATATGAATGTTATGAAAACTATAATTCCTCTACTTCTACATGCCAATGCACATATTGTATGTGATGCACCATGCTGGCAGCCTCATGTGCTCGCACTCTCAAATGCTCAATCAGTCAGTACTGCATATGGCCAATCCGGCCCAGGGAAGATCCATCCCGAAATATATACATCAATTGATCATCGGTCGCTCAGTACTGAGCAGGGCCAATCCAGCCCGTTAGGAAGATCCATCCCCAAGTATATAAATGCTTCAGACAAGATCCATATCCATGAAAGATCCATCCCTCAATATAATCAACCGTGCTCACTAGGGGTATGTGTAGACTCCGGAGGGGCTCCTTTAGCCCAAGCGCTATCATAAATTACCCGTTGCGGCCTGTAGCCCGATACCATAAATATCACTCATAATCAAGCCCTCGGCCTCACTCAGTCATCAATCTCTCCAGTCGCTCTCTCACGAACTCACAATGTCATGAAACTAACCCCAATACAATGATATGATGTTTCAATAAATAACAATAGAGACTGAGATATGATATGAAATGAATGAATATGACAGAGTACGAAATATCAATGAAATCAGTAAGACAAAAGAAAGAAACGATCACTATAGTTCTCAATAGTATCGGCTTATAGCCGACACATGATCTCTAGCATGATTAACAACTTAATTACTTTATCACGTGATGAAAACACGGACATCAATATGATAAGTCCACTATACAGTGCCATATAATCGACTAGGTCACAATTCTTATGGTGCACGCCCGCACGCCTGTCACTTGGCATGTGCATCACCTCAACACCTATATATATAACACATATTTCGGGGTTTCGAACCCTCAAAGCCAAGTTTAGAAGTGTTACTTAGCTCGATCCGAGAACAACTCTACTCCAACACACCTTTCCCTTGTAAATAAGCCTCCAAATGCCTCGAATCTAGCCATAAACAGTACAATACAATCATTACGGGCTAAGGAATCAATTCCGCAAGAAAAACACGAAGTTATTAATCAAAATCCGAAATTGGTTCAAAGCCGGCCCTCGGGCCCATGTCTCGGAATCCAATAAAATTCAAAAAACCCGAAAGCACATCCAACCATAAGTCTAACCATACAATTTTCTATCAAAATCCAACATCAAATCGTCACCCAAATCCCCTAAATTAAATCTCCAAATCCCTAGCCTCAAACCCCAAAATTACAACTCAAAAACACACAAACTAGATGGGAATATCAATGGGGATACAAGATTATTGACCAAAAATGAGCACAAGGGACTTACCTCAAGAATCCCCACGAAAACCCTCTCCAAAATCGCCTTAGACCGAGCTCAAAATGTTTGAATGTGAAGACGAATCCTTGTGTTTTTAATTCTTCCCAGCAAAACCGCTTATGCGATTCGCTTAACTGCATCTGCGGCTTTTCACGGTTCTGCGGCACCTAGTTCGCTTCTTTGGACACGCTTCTGTGAAGGGTCGTCCACTTCAGCAAAGCTGCCTCACCAAGTGCCCATGCGCTTTTACGATCCAATACCCGCATCTGCAGACAAGCAGGTGCGGAAAAGGCCTCGCACGTGCGACCTCTGCCAGCTTCCTTCTTGACCGCTTTTGCGGTCCCCTTCTCACTTCCGCCAGCTCGCATCTGTGGTTCCTACTCTATAGGTGCGATTACACCAGCAGTTGCAAATCTTCATCAACTCTTCAACTTCAAACCTCGTTCTGAAAACATCTGAAATCAACTTGAGGCCCTCAGGACCTCAACCACACATACCAACAAGTCTTAAAACATCATATGAGCTTAATCAACCTTCAAGTCACCTCAAACAACACTAAAAACATAAATCACAGCCCAATTCGAGCCTAATGAACTGTGAAACTTCAAATTTCTACAAACAACACCGAAACCTAGCAAATCGGTCTGATTGACCTGAAATTTTGCACACAAGTCACAAATGACACCACAGACCTATCCCAACTTCCGGAATCCCAATCTGATCCTGATATCAAAAAGTTCACTCACCATCAAACTTTTCAAAAGTCCAACTTTTGCCATTTCAAGCCTAATTCAACTACGGACCTCAAAATCACAATCCGAACATGCTCCTAAGTCCAAAATCACCCAGCGGAGCTAACGGAACCATCAAAACTCCATTTTGGAATCATTTACACATAAATCAATATCCGGTCAACTTTTCCAACTTAAGTTTTTAATTATGAGACTAATTATCTCAATTCATTCCGAAATCCTTCCAAGCCCAAACCAACTAATTCGGTAATTCATATAAAATTTGTAAAGCACAAAAAGAGCACAAAATGGGGTAATGGGGCTACAACTCTCAAAATAACTGGCCGGATCGTTACAAGTGGAATCTGAAGTCTGGATAAAAGAAATAATGGAGGTGAGAAGGAGAAGGAGAAAGAAAGTAAAAATGAGAGTGGTAATTTTAATGATGTTGTTGTTGAAGTGGAGGTAACTGAAGGCCCTAGTAATGAACTTTAGAGTGAGAATGTTAGTTCTGGTGTAGAAGCACCAGAAGTCCCTAGGCAACAACTAGGTCCTACTACTGCTAGTTAGGAGTAGAGATGGGAGAAGAAAATTTTGAAAATGTTCCTATAGCGGAGACTATATGAGAGAATGTTGGAAAATGTGGCAAAGAGGACCAAGAACCTAGTTGTTTGACCTCTGACAAAGAAAATACTTCTTCTTTGGGGATAAAGTTTTCAAATACAAAGTGGGATGAAGAGGGAGGACCTGAAGTAGACAAAGAGAGTGATAGCGATGATGTGATTTTGGCTAAGCAATTTACTCATTTGAAGCAGAAAATGTGAGTAAATGGGATAAATCATCTGGGACTTAAACAAATAGTCAAGAAGACAATCAAAAAATAAAAAGGTGTGACTCCTAAGGCTAGACCTCTAAACACTAGGGGTAAGAGCAAAGTTGCTCTTGAGAAAGATTTGCATGAGGTAATATAAAGAGAAATAAGAGACAAGTGTTCCAGTTTATGGATGAGCCTGATGTGGAATAAATTGATTTTGTTAGTGAGGATGATGAGAAATATAAGGAGGAATAGGACGAGGTTCCTCTTCAAATAAGGAAATGAGAAGCCTGGATCATATTGAGCCACACCCAAAAAAAAGAGGACTTCCATAAAGAGAAAGTTAGTGGACTCTAGGGTCAAAGGAACCTATTTCAAACGCCAAAAGAAAATGGAGAAAAAGATTGTTGTTGTAGAAAAAGAATGTTGGTTCAGTGGGTTAATGATGTTGAATGGTAGGGTGATATACCTTGCAATTTCTAAGATGCTTGGGATGAGCTCAAACACCAAAAGTGGATTTACTTATTCATGTTCCCATTCCATGTGATGTATGGTAAAGTCATGTTGCATTTTTACTCGAATTTCAAACTGCTTGAGGATGGCACAGTGAGTACTATGGTGAGGAGAGTGGACTTGGTTCTTAATGCTAAGCTCCTGGAGAGTTTTTAAGGGTGCATGTAAATGGGTTTGATACATATGTTCAAAGAGAATGTCCCACTTTAGGGGAGTAAGAGGACGATATGTATCTAACCTCTAATTATACCAGAGAAGAGAGAAGCAGAAATCCCGAAATGTGAGAAAATGTGAGATAAAACCAGTTCACAAGCTCTTATTTTGAGTTTGTGAAGAAGAATCTGCTGCCTAGGTCTGAGAAGCCACATATTTAGACTTAGTAATCATGAAGAATCTAGATTAGAACATGATGCTTAACCTGCCTTCTTTGATGATCAAACACATGGCTGGAACAGCTGATCAATCAAAAGGTACTCAAGCCTAGACATAGGGATTTATGCTCAATGCCATACGAATTTATGCTCATTATGGTATTTAAACACTTTAAGGTCCTTCTAAGAGGACCAAAGAAAGGGACAAAGAACATATTTGACAAGGATACCTTGAGGGAATGTGAATGCATTGAGAGACCATTAGGTACTAAAAGCAAGAGCATAGTCAGAAATTATTGAAGAAATTTGTTGCTACTACGGGTGTTCGCGAAAAACCGAACCAAATATAAAATAAACCAAACCGATAAAAAAATCCGACATTTTTTTTGGGTTACCTTGGTTTGGTTTTAATTCTAAAAAACCAACAAAATTTGGTTTGATTTTGGTTTTATACAAAAAAAACAAAAAAAAAATCAAACCAAACCGATAATATAGATACCTATTTTAAAGATTATATATATTATTTTTTAATTTTCTTTACAAGTATATGTTATATTTTACACTCTTGGGCCTAACCTACTCTTTAACTAAAATGGGCCTAAGTCAATTTGGCCCTATTCAGACAAAAGTTTTGGCCCGTTAATTTCTTAGGATTTATTTGATTCTCTTTCACCCCTTCACAACAGAACATAACGCAACTTCCATGCCAAACAAAATTGCCTCCTCTCTCCCTCTAAAATTCTTGATATTGCACACAATAACACGGTAGTTTACTCGAACTTCTTCAAGAAATTTTAATTCTCGTTTCTGTGATTTGAATAACGACCAATGGAAACTATAACTCTGAGTAATGAGCATGTTTTTGCCCTTCATATTTTGGTCTTACCCCTAACTGTTTATCTTTTTTTATGGATAATTTGGAAAAAATTTATACGAAATTGTAAAGTATTTTTGTGTTGCTTCTGTAGTCCTTTTTGTTCTTGATTGTTGTTTGCATGTTTCGTCTCTCTTGCAGATTGAAATAAAAGATTCAGAAGCGGAGGTATAGAAAATTTCTCAACTTGAAGGTAGCAGTACTCTAGTTGTTGATTCATGTGTTCCCACTTCTCCTAAAAAGCATAAAAGAGCAGCACCTTTTGAAAATGATTCTGTCCTTGGGAGGAAACATTAGACATTTGGAAATAATTTTAAAAATTCATTGATAAAGATGGTGATAGAAACTAAGAGTCCACCAAACTGTATAGAGAACCAGGTTCTCACAGTAACTGATAATTGGCTTAATATATGCATATTTTGGTATAAATCGCCTCATACTTGCTCATGTCTCATAAGTTTTGATATGTTTAATAAGATGATTTGTGCTAAATAATGATATTTCTATGTGTAGGAATCATTTGGATGCAATTTGGGACGAAATGGCGCGAATTGGAGCAAAATCGGAGAAAACACAAAAGTCAAATTTTGAGGTCCACAACCAGCGTGGGGTGCTGGTTGTGGCGCAATTTCCAATATTAATAATTGTTGAGTGCCAGGGCCAGCACCCCACGCTGCTCTGGACGCTCGGGATGTGAATCTATCCTATTTCGACTAGGAGTCGATTATTTTGACTCCAAGACACCCCCAACTTATATAAAAGCACCCTAAACCTATTATGGACGGGAGGAACGTGATTTTTGGAGAGAAAAATGAAAGAGCAACACACTTGGGAGCACTGATTTGATCAATTCTTCCATATCTTTTCTAGTACTCATTTATTTTATGTTTGAAAATATTATTTTTGATGATTGTATGAACATGTGTGGCTAAGAACCCTATTATTCTACGGTCATGGGTGAAACATGAATGTTATATTTGAAGTTTAATTTGACGAATTTGATTTTATCATATTGATTTATTTATTGAATTTTGTTCTTAATTATTTTACTGAGTAGCTAATAGTGAAATACTATCTACGAATCTAGAGTTGAACTCGAAAGTGGGAATTCTTGATTGCATAACAAATTAAATAGAGCAGGTTCTTGAACCCGGGCATCGGGGAACGGATTCGCAATTAAGATAGACATATACCTATTTGCCTTGCTTTTTTGAAATATAGGAATCGTAAATGCATTCTTGTTAATCTTAATTCCATAGAAATATAGGCATTAAGTTAACTTGGATAGGCGAGTAAGGACTCGACAGATTCTTATGAGTAATATCAACCCTATCAATCAACAATCCAGATAAATCAATTAGTCATTTTAAGCCAAGAATGTACATGATTGTTAGCTAACTCGTGACCCTGGAATGTCCTCTCCTATTGATTGTTAATCGAAATTGGTATTTGTGTTGGTTGATTTCCTAGTTAATTCATTAATTGGTATTTTAGGTAGTAACTTAGTTAATTATATCTTTTGTGATAAATCTCTTGAACCAATAAGTTAATTGAGTTGAATCCGTCAAAAGTTAATCATAAGTATTTGTGGGACGATACTCTACTCACTACTTTATTACTTGACGACCACGTATACTTGTGTGGGTGTGTTTGGTCGCAATAAGTTTTTGGCACTGTTGCCGGAGACTTAGAAATTAGCTATTTGACTGAGTTAAACTTTTATTAACTATTTGTTCGAGTTTTAATTTTCAGTTTGCTTGTTTATGTTAACGCAGGCTCTTCTCTTGAATGTGGAGGAGTAGAAGCGCAAACAACCTCCTTCTTTTTGATCCAGAAATTGAATGAACACTTCATAGAGTGAGGAGGGAAGTCAAAGCTAGAACGAGAATAGAAAGAGAGTTGGACATCGTAGTTCAACCACATCCAATAGAGATGGCAGGTAATGAGGAGCGTCCGGTGATAGAGGCTGACACTATTTCCCTTTTCCTTGATAGGGGAAGCTAAGGAATGGTTGCAAAAGGAGCCCGAAAACTCAATCTGCACTTTGGATGATTTGGCAAGGAAATTCTTAATCAAGTTTTTCCCTACTAAGAAGACAAAATCACTGAGAAGCCAAATTCTTGGGTTCCAACAACGGGATGGCGAGACACTTCGTCAAACTTTGGAAAGATACAAGAAGATACTTAGAGACTGCCCGCATCATTGTCAGACTGATGAGGTATTGGGGCACACTTTTGTTGGGGTAGATGAGACATCAAAAATGAATCTTGATTCAGCTTGTGGGGATAGTTGCATGGCCAGGCCATACAGTGAAATTCAACTCTTGCTAAATAACTTCACTGCTAATGATCATAATTGGCAAGGAGAGGGGGATGCAAGAAGAGAAATTAAACAGAAGACAGCCGGGTTGATTGAGCTCGATGACTTCTCAGCCATGAGAGCAGATATTGCAAAGCTGGCAAATCAGATGAACAAAATGACAATGCAACAAACACAACATGTACAACAAATGTCTATTTGCTGCGAACAATATGGTGATAGTCATATGAGTGACATGTTCCCAACGAATCCCGAATCTATATATTATGTGGGGCAACAAAACATAGGTTCAATGAATCAACATGCACAGTATGGGAACACTTACAATCCAAATTGGAGGAATCACCCTAACTTCTCATGGGGCGGAAATCAACAGAATCAGAATCAATACAGGCCCCAAGGAAATTTCAATCAGCCTCAGAAGCCACCCCAACAAACAGAAGAGAGTATGAATGACTTGCTAAAAAAATTGTTGCTTGATAATCAACAGCTCAGGACCGATTTCAAAAATCTTGAGAGGCAAATGGGACAGTTAGCTGCAAATCAAAATACTAGACCTGCAGGTGCTCTTCCTAGTGATACAGAGAAAAACCCTCAAGTTAATGCAGTCACACTCATAAATGGGAGGGAACTAGAGGAAGTGCCAAAGAAGAAAAAGGACAAGCCTATACATGAGGGGGAGCTGACCCCTAAGGCAATACACGAGTCAAAGAAAAATAATGCAGATTCAGAGCCAGCGGAGGCTGAAAGGCCACCACCACCTTTCCCCCAGAGATTGCATAAAAAGAATGATGATCGTATGTTCAACGAATTTCTCTCTATGTTGAGCCAGGTTCAATTAAATATTCCATTGGTGGATGTACTTCGTGAAATTTCGAAGTATGATAAGTACATAAAAGGTATAGTGGCTCACAAGAGGAAATTGATTAAGTTCGAGACAGTTGCACTTACTGAGGAATGCACTTCAAGGGTCCAAAACAATCTTCCTCAAAAGCTTAAGGATCCTGGTAGCTTCACCATCCCTGTGCAAATTGGTAATATCGACATGGGTCGTGATCTTTGTGATTTGGGGGCGACCATAAATCTAATTCCCCTGTCCTTGTTTAAGCAATTGGGTCTGGGAGCTCCAAGACCCACCACTGTGATGCTGCAATTAGCTGATAGGTCCATAGCCTACCCTGAAGGAGTAATTGAAGATGTGCTGCTGTAGATTGGGAAATTCATCTTCCCAGCGGACTTCATTATTCTAGATTTTGAGGCTGACGAATAGGTTCCAATCATATTGGGACGACCTCTCTTAGCTACTAGTGATTCAATAACTAAAGTGAGAGAGGGAAAAATGATTACGAGGGTGGACAACAAGGAAGCAGTCTTTAATGTCTATAAAGTAATCCAACTTCCCCGCCACTATCAGGAGCTTTCTATGATATCTGTCGTAAAGGTGGATGAGCAACTTCTTGACATGAGTGTATATCTAAATGACTCTCTAGAAAAAGCACTAATGTTGTTCGATAGCCTTATTATTGATGATGATGTTGAGAAGATGATGCATATCCTAGATGCATCTTGTACTTACATGCAGGGAACGCACCCGTTTGAGCCTCTTAACAGGCCAAGTGGGCCTTCTCCAAAGCCGTCAATTAAAGAAGCTCCAAAATTGGAGCTTAAACCTCTGCCCCCGCACCTTCAATATGCTTATTTGGGTAATTCTGACACTTTACCTGTTATTGTTTCTTCTGACTTGTCGAAATTGCAGGAAGAAAAGCTGTTGAGAGTGGTACGTGAGCACAAGTGAGCAATTGGGTGGACAATGTCTGACACTAAAGGCATTATTCCAGCTTTCTGCATGCATAAAATCCTCATGGAGGAAGGACACAAGCCAACTGTAGAGCAACAACGCCGACTAAATCCAATCATGAAAGAGATGGTAAGAAAATAAGCGATTAAGTGGATTGATGCAGGTATTGTATTTCCAATCTCGGATAGCAAATGGGTAAGCCCCGTTCAATGTGTACCTAAGAAAGGAGGGATGAATGTGGTGGTTAATGAAAATAATGACTTAATTCCTACAAGAACTTTTACTGGGTGGAGAATTTGCATAGATTATAGAAAACTTAACAATACCACCCGGAAAGACCATTTTCCCCTCCCCTTTATTGACCAAATGCTTGATAGATTAGCTGGCCAGGAATACTACTATTTCCTGGATGGTTATTCAGGGTATAATCAGATTGCTATAGCCCCAGAGGACCAACAGAAAACAACATTTACGTCCTTATGGCACGTATGCGTTCAAGAGAATGCCCTTTATTCTCTGTAATGCACCTGCTACTTTTCAAAGGTGTATGATGGCTATTTTTACTGACATGGTCGAAAGATTTATAGAAGTATTCATGGATGATTTTTCTGTGTTTGGATGTTCTTTTGATACTTTCTTAACGAACCTTGATAAGGTGCTTGCTAGGTGTCAAGAGATAAACCTTGTACTAAATTGGGAAAAGTGTCATTTCATGGTACGTGAAGGTATAGTCCTGGGGCACAAGGTGTCCAAAAATGGGTTGCAGGTGGATAAAGCAAAGGTGGAAGCGATTGAAAAATTGCCCCCACCGACTTCCGTCAAAGGTATTCGTAGTTTCTTGGGCCATGCAGGTTTTTAGCGCCGTTTCATTAAAGATTTTTCGAAAATTTCCTCTCCTTTGTGCAGGCTTCTAGAGAAAGATGTCTCCTTCAAGTTTGATGATGCCTGCCTGAAAGCATTTGAGGAGCTGAAGGGAAGGTTAGTGACTGCACCTATTATTGTTGCTCCGAATTGGGAGCAGCCATTTGAGTTGATGTGTGATGCACGTGACATAGCAATCAGAGCTGCTTTGGGGTAAAGGAGAAATAAATCTTTCACTCTATTTACTATGCGATAAAAACTATGAATCCAGCCCAGATGAACTATACAGTTACTGAAAAAGAGTTGCTTGTAGTGGTGTGGGCGTTTGACAAGTTCAGATCTTATCTAGTGGGGACCAAGGTCATCGTCTACATAGATCATTCAACTATCCGGTACTTGTTTGAAAAGAAATATGCCAAGCCAAGGCTTATTCGTTAGGTCCTCCTCTTGCAAGAATTTGACTTAGAGATCCGAGATCGAAAAGGAACAGAAAATCAAGTGGCTAATCACTTATCTCGGCTTGAAAATCGGAGCCATGTAGCTGAAGGAGGGTCAATAAAAGAAACATTTCCCGATGAGCAATTATTAGCAGTCACCTCAGGTGAAGCCCCATGGTATGCAGATTATGTGAATTTTATTGCAAGCGGGGTGACACCACCAGAATTGACACCTGACAGTAGAAGAAGAATCTTACATAACGTGAGGCTCCACATTTGGGATGAGCCATTCTTATATGGGCAGCGTGCAGATCAGTTGGTGCGAAGGTGTGTTCCTGAAGAAGAGATGAACGCAATACTACATGAATGCCATGCTTTTCCATACAGAGATCATCACGGTGGGGATAGAACTGCCCAAAAAGTGCTACAATCAGGTTTCTATTGGCCAAAATTATTCAAGGATACACATGCCTTTGTTAAAAATTATGACAGATGCCAAAGAACTGGAACTATCATGAAGAAGCACGAGATGCCTCTGCAAAATATTCTGGCGGTTGAGCTTTTTGATGTTTGGGGGATTGACTTCATGGGACCGTTCCCATGTTCTAATGGTCACAGGTACATCCTCGTGGAACTCGACTATGTTCCTTAGTGGGTAAAGGCCATTTCTCTTCCTACTAATGACACAAAGGTAGTGGTAAGCTTTGTAAAAAAGCACATCTTCACACGTTTTGGGACTCCAAGAGTGTTGATAAGTGACAAAAGAACTCACTTTTGTAATAAATTGCTGAATAAATGTTCTTGCAAAGTATGGAGTTAAGCACAAGGTTTCCACTGCCTATCACCCCCAAACGAGCGGTCAAGTAAAAGTTTCAAACAGAGAGGTAAAGCAGATTTTGGAGAAAACAGTAAGTGGGAATAGAAAAGACTGGGCAAGGAAGTTGGATGATGCATTATGGGAATATCGAACAGCATACAAGACTCCCATAGGTGCCTCTCAATACAGGTTAGTTTATGGTAAGGCATGCCACTTGCCCGTCGAGCTAGACAATAAAGCTTATTGGGCAATCAAAAAGCTAAATATTGATATGGAATTAGCTGGTGAGAAGAGATTGCTTAAACTCAATGAGATCGATGAGTTTCGACTACACATATATGAAAATGCCAAATTATATAAAGAAAAGACGAAGATATGGCATGACAAGCACATCAAACATCGTGAGTTCGAACCAGGTCAGGAAGTTCTCTTGTTCAATTCAAGGTTGAAGATTTTTCCCGGAAAGCTTAAGTCTCGTTGGGAAGGTCCTTTTGTTGTGGTAAGTGTAAGACCTCATGGGGCGGTGGAACTGCGTGATACGAGTTCAAGCAGTACATTCTTAGTCAATGGACAGAGAATAAAGCATTATTGGGGAGGTGACATTTCACGTCATAAGACCTTGATGGACTTGGCCGATGCTTAAACATGTGTTGAGTCGTGCCGCGACATTAAATCAGGCGCTTGTTGGGAGGCAACCCAATTTTTACCGCTTTCGTAGCTTAGTTTTTGTTTTATTTTAGTTAGAGTAGATCAAAGTTTTTGTTTTGATTGTAGTTGTATAAAATTTTAAGTGGGGATTGTGTGATGTATGTAATTTATGTATTGAGTGCTCGGGTTGTTTAGATTTAAAAAAAAAAAAAAAAAAGAAAAAAAATGAAAAAATTTATTTCCAGCACCACACGCTGGCTAGGACGCACTTTACAGTGTGCTGTAGATTTCCAGCTCCAGCCCCAGCGTGGGGCACTGGGCTGGCGGTACAGGTAAGTTTTTAATATTATTTTTTTTCGTTTTCGTTTTCGTTTTCGTTTTCGTTTAATTTTTTCCTTCTTTTTGTGTATTCAATTAAAATCCAACCCCAAATAATCTCACCCACTTACCCATATACACACTCAATCAAACCTATACCCAACTACCCAAACCCATCCCCACTTAAATTAGAATTTCTAAGACAAAACCAAGACCCCACCCCAAACCAAACGCTGCTGCCCGTTTTTTTCTTCTTCTTCTTCCTCAAAACTTTTGTCTGTTTTCAATCTATCTCTCTCAAATTCTTCCATCTCTCTTGCTCAATCTAATCTCAAGACTAAAAGGTATGCTCTTCTTGTTCTTTCTTCTTGTACTTTGAAATTTTTGTTTTTTTTTGGGTAAGTTTATCTCTACTTCTCCCATAACCCCAAAATCCCATAGGTTTCTTTGATACATATTGTTGATTATGGTGGCCTCAACATGCACGAAAATTTGGTGCTAATTTGTTGTGAATGTGTGTTTGAAGTAGTAAACTAAAATTCCCTCTACTTCATATAAATTTGGGAGGGCCACCTTGCTCCACCATTGTTGAAATTCAAGAGCAAAATTGATGCCCACAAGGTGTTTGCTAAAATGCCTAAGAAAATAAATTTGAACACCGGTGAAGTCTAAGTATCCGAGTGTAGTTATATATGAGTTTGGGAAAAGTGTGGGTTGCTTGGGGAAATTGTAGCTTGTTGTAATCTTTTGTAAATAGTAATTAGTATACTAAATTAGTGTAGTAATGTAGAGTTTGACTTTGTTATGCTTGCACTATAATTAAGTTACGGCCATGTTGATTACTTGAATTGTATGACATGGGGAAGTCTGAGTACCTATGGCCTTGTGATGACACATTGGTGCAAGTTGGATCAAATATCATGATCTAATTATACATAACCTTTGGTTTTAAGATTTTTGATTCATTCTCATCTTTGTGTTTATCCAGTACAGGTTGTTATGCCTCGTGACGGTACAACCAAAGGAAAAGGGGTGGGAAAGTCCTCCTCTACAACCCCCCTCAAAAGAAATGCAAACAAGGAGAGAGTTCCTCCTGGCAGGCCAAGGGAAAGCAAATGGAAGCGAGTCAACGAGGCAACCACGGCCTCGAGTGGAACTAGTCCGGGAAGATGCCATCAAATGGCATGATACCTTTGTGCCATATTGGAGATATGTGTTGGAGATGGGGATCAATGTGAAGGCTTTAGAACGCAACTTCCCCGACGTGCTTGCTAGATTGATCGAAAAGAAGATGAATAAATTCCTTTCCGGGCACTGCAAATCTAAGCATGGTGAGAGAATTATATGCCAATTGGAATATGGGACATGACAAGTCATGGGTCCGAGGAAAGGAAAACCCTATGGATAAGGAAGGATTGTGTAGCTTCTTGGGAGTTGATAGCCCAAATCCTCGGCGGCTACGCAAGTTTGTTAAGAGTCCCAACTACCAAGCAATACGTCACACACTTTGTGGCATATATTCAAATGCAAAATGTACCCGGACTAAAGGGATTTCACACCTTGAGATGCTCCGTTTCGACTTCAACAAAACGGCCAAGGTTTGGCAAAACCTTGTGCAAGCAAGATTAATGCCCATTGAACATAATAGTGGGTGCACTCGAGCTCGAGTGTGTGTGATCTACTTCTTGATGGCTAGGCGACCCTTAAATATGGGTGAGATCATGCTTGGAGAGATGGCCAGAACTCGTTTTGGAAGGAGGATCAAGAGGTTCTTCTTTGGGAATATTCTGACTCAATACTTGCTATCTTGCGGGGTACCGGAGTACCCTGGCTATGATGATGTGGTGGAGGCACCCACAGCTGTGTTGGACATCACCTCTTTGCTAGAGTCCACATAAAAACTCACCCAAGCTGCTAGGAATGAGAGGGATGAAAATTAAAACAGGTATCTTTACAACACCCTCAATGTTATCATGAGTAGGCTAGGAGTGTCAGAGGAGGAGAGCCAGCACTTGCGGAGTGATCTCTCCAGTTCTTCGAAGGAGATGTTAGGTATAGCACTAGGCAGTCCCATTCATCTGTATGAGGATGAAAACACTCATAAAGGATCAGACGATGAGGACGATGATGATGTTACTGGACCAATGGCCTTGGTGCCCTTGGGTGATGATAATGAGCCCATTGCCGCAGCTGGTGGGCATCCTGAGGAGGCAGCATCTGATTAGCAGGGAGTTCTTTCTTTCCAGCTTACTCTATTTTCAATTTATATGCATCGGGGACTATGCATAGCTTAAGTGTGGGGTGGGGGAATGCTTCTTGTGTAATTGTATATAAAATTTATGGCATACTTTGTTAGTGTTATTGTTTTGTTTTATTTATTACCTTTTCAGCTTATTTTAGGATTAACATAGAAAAGAAAAATAGAAAAAGTTTGGACTTTTTCCGACGATGGATTTGTTGGACAATTTTCTTGAGGGATTAAAGTCCGATTAAAAATATAAAAAAACAGATTTTCGTTTAATTTTTTAAGGTAGTTAGGTAGTATCCCTTGATTTTTCTTTCGACACCGGTTCTTTTCCAAAGGTGTAGCTCGAACCGGGTATTCTAGTTTAGTTCTATTATTATTTCTTTAGGAATAGGTTAAGGAAGAATATTGAGATTGCTCTGAGGTACCTATTGACATGTTTGATGTTGGCTAGTTAAGCTATGACATGCGCTCCGTCTTCCTACATATGTGATTTAAATTGTAATGTCCAAGTAAATTAAGTAGCCTACTCTATGATATCTTTTTGTCAGTTGAGTGGCTTGTATGCCACCTAGCGCATTGATGCTTAAAAATTCTCAACTTGCTATGCTTGTTTGATTTGAGAGTCGCACAGAACCATCTTGAGTGAATCAAGTGCCATGTGTGTGTAAGGATTATTAATATTTTGTGCTATCTAGTGTAGTCTAGAACTTGCCCCGTGTGTTAGTCAACGCAAAATCATTAAGTTGTGCTAGTCTAGGAGATGACATAGGCGTTTCTTGTTTGACCATAAAGATGCTTGTCACTTACAAATAAAATTATCCCGTTGCTAGCCCCTTTGAGCCTATAGATCGTTTCCTTGGCACTCACATTAAAAGGCGTACTCCTACTTTGTTCTTAATGCGAGATTGTTGAACCTTTACCTCCTAAGGCACTTAGTAGCTAAAAGAAGTAAGGTGATAGAGTGGAACCTTGGAAGGACTCTTAAGGTGCACAAAAAGTATGAAAGAAGGTCACTAGCTATTGTTATTCAATGTATGGAATGTGTGAAGAAAAAGAAAAAAAAATGTTGCAAGAAAAAGCAAATAAAAGTTCAAATAATGTCACAAGATGCACATCTCCTAAGCTTTATCATTTGTGCTAGTGAATCCATAGAGTTTCTTAATGGAAAAGAAGGCTATATTATATATGATGTATGGCAAGTGAATGAATTGGGAAGAAATTGCGCTTGAATTGTGAGTTAGTGTACTAAAGTGCTTAGGAGGGTGAGTCACTACTCCTAAATATATCCTACCCGTCCCTGAGCCTACATTACAACCTTAAAGTCCTAATTGATCCTAGATATGGCTAGCTTAGATGTGCAGGAATCATTCGGATGCAATTTTGGACGAAACGACGCGAATTGGAGAAAAATCGGAGCAAAAACACAAAAGTCGAATTTTGAGGGCCACAACCAGCGCCCCACGCTGGCTGTGGCGCAATTTCCAGTATACATAATTGTTGAGTGCCAGGGCCAGTGCCCTACGCTGCGCTAGACGCTCGGGATGTGAATCTATCCTATTTAGACTAGGACTCGGGTATTTTGACTCCAAGACACCCCAAATCATATAAAAGCACCCTAAACCTATTATGGATGGGAGGAACGTGATTTTTGGAGAGAAAAACGAAAGAGCAACACACTTGGGAGCACGGATTTGATCAATTCTTCCATATCTTTTCTAGTACTCATTGATTTTATGTTTGAAAACATTATTTTTGATGATTGTATGAACATGTGTGGCTAAGAACCCTATTATTCTAGGGTCATGGGTGAAACATGAATGTTATATTTGAAGTTTAATTTGATGAATTTGATTTTATCATATTGGGTTGTTTATTTAATTATGTTCTTAATTATTTTACTGAGTAGCTAACAGTGAAATAGTATCTATGAATCTAGAGTTGAACTCGAAAGTGGGAATTCTAGATATCATATAGAATTAAATAGAGCAGGTTCTTGAACCCGGGCATCGGGGAACGAATTCGCAATTAGGATAGACATATACCTATTTGCCTTGCTTGGTTGAAATATAGGAATTGTAAATGCATTCTTGTTAATCTTAATTCCATAGACATATACGCATTAAGTTATCTTGGATAGGCGAGTAAGGACTCGACAGATTCTTACGAGTAATATCAACCCTATCAATCAATAATCCAGATAAATCAATTAGTCATTTTAAGCCAAGAATGTACATGATTGTTAGCTAACCCGTGACCCTGGAATATCATCTCCTATTGATTGTTAATCGAAATTTCTATTTGTGTTGGTTGATTTCCTAGTTAATTCATTAATTGGTATTTTAGGTAGTAACTTAGTTAATTATATTTTTTGTGATAAATCTCTTGAATCGATAAGTTAATTGAGTTGAATCCGTCAAAAGTTAATCATAAGTCTTTGTGGGACGATACTCTACTCACTACTTTATTACTTGACGACCACGTATACTTGTGTGGGTGCGTTTGGTCATAACAGTAAGCAATAGGTTGTAAAACCAAACAATATAGGGAACCAGGTTCTTTATCTGTTCCCACAGTAAATTGGCAGTAAATAAAGAAGATGCGATATATTTACGTGGAAAACTCCTTGCTCAAGGGATTAAAAACCACGACCTACCCTAGTAGGATTTAAACTCCACTATACTGAGAAAACTTCAGATTTCAACCTATTGCAATCTAGGAATTAAACTCGTAATATCTCACCTCTTACAATAACTCTATTGTAAGCCCTTTGCAATAACTCTATCACAAAGCAACAAACCTTGACTAACTCTAGTCAAGAAACTAAACAAAACAGTGGTTTAAATCTGTCCTACAAGGTACTTCTTGAAAGTAGTGTAGGATTACAAATGAAGAACAAAATAACAAAGACTCAACAAACCTAAGGACTTAAGATATCTTCAACCTTTGGATATGATCCTTCAGGTTGCAACAACTTTGTTCTTAAGAGAGGTGGTGACTAGCACTTGAGAGAATATTATCTTTTTATTTGCAAGTGTTAGAGAGATGAAATATCTTGCCTCATGTTGATAATATGTGTGTGTGATGTCATCAAAGATGATGCAATAAAGTATCCTTTAGTTTGGCCTTAGCAAGATACAACTATGTTGTTATACCGTTGCTTGGCGGTACAATGCAACAACATGCCAGACGGTACAGTGCATCAGCTTTTACAGCTCTAAAGTTGATTGTACGACGACCAAGGGAACTGATACATATCGGTTCCCTATGATGTTCCCTTATCTGATATCATTGAGGATTGTACCAGACATCTGACTAGTTACTCTGAATGCAAGGGAAGTAATTGTATTAGGTTCCTTATCTGATTCTCTCATGAAGTTGTCAAATCATCAAAACAAAAAACACATAACTTATCAGATGGTAAGCATAAGTCAAAATGTAGTTTGTGTACTAAAAATTTTGCTTCTGATACTAAGAGAAATGATACTACTACATTATGGAACCATTTGAACTTTGTTTATAAAAAATCCCCTTTTAGATCCATTGATAGAACACAACTAACACTCAGGTATTACCCAATTAAAGGAAGCGGATAAGGAGGTAGTGATGGTACTTGTAAACTGGAAATATTTGTGTATAATGTCAATGAAGTAAGAATGGCTATTGTTGAATTCATGATCATTGATGAACAACCATTTAAAGTCATCGAGGGGAAAGGTTTTAAAAGATTAATGTCAATTGTTGTGCCTAATTTTGAGTTACCCTCTCGTTTGACTGTTGCTAGACAATGTTTGAAAATTTATCTTGAGGAAAAATAAAAGCTTAAAAAGCATATCCAAAATCAACATGTATGTCTCACTAGTGATACATGGACATCACTCCAAAACCTAACTTACATGGTTCTAACTGCCCACTGGATTGATGATAATTGGAACTTACAAAAGAAAAAAATATGAACTTTTTTCAAGTTCCAGATCATAAGGGTGAAACAATTACAAAGTTTTTTGAGGTTTGTTTGTTAGATTGGGGAATTGAAAATCTTTCACTGTGACCCTAGATAATGCAACTACTAATAATGCACCAATTAGACACTTGAAATGGAGGATTGAGGATTGGAAATGAATCTTCTTGGGAAATAACTTTCTACATGTTAGATGCAATCCTCACATTTTGAATTTAATTGTAAAAGAAATATTAAGTGATCAAATTGAGTCTATTTCTCGGGTTAGAAATATTTTAAAGTATGTTAAGTCCTCTTCTGCAAGATTAGATTCCTCTAAACCAATTGTTGAAAAAGTAAAGATAGACAACCATGGCCTTTTAAGTTTAGATGTTGAAATCAGGTAGAACTCAACATATATGATGATAACTACAACTATAAAATTTGAGCAGGCTTTTTCAAGAATATATATCGATAATCACAAGTACCAAAAGTATTGTCTGTATCAGCGTACCCAAGTGGGGATGATTGGAAGGAGGTAAAAATATTTACAAAGTTTCTTGACATTTTCTACCAGATTACTTTTAAATTTTCAGGATCTTTGTATATTACTTCAAATTCTTTCTTCCATGAGCTTTTTAATCTTCTTAACTTTATTGTAAAAAAACTTTTAGGTGATGATCTTGTTCTGATTGATATGGTTGCTAAGATGAAAAGTCAAGTTTAATAGATATTGGGGTGATTTTGACAATATGAATATGTTATTATTTTATTTGTCGTTGTTGTGTTGGATCCTCGGTATAAGATGAAGTATGTGGAGTTCATTTTTGCTAAATCTTATGGTTGTTTGGTGGGAAGTTGAGATTGGACAAAGTAATGGATACTATATCTCACTTGTCTAATTATTATAAAGATTCTTATGCTGAAAATTCTGATGAGATTTTGGGAGGTCAAGTTAGCACAATAAGTGAAAGTGATACTGGAGAGATATGGCAATCGCAATGGCAAAACTATTTGCAAGAGGAAGATAATGAAGGAAGTAAGACTTATCTTGAGAGGTATTTTACAGATGATTTAAAGTTGTCAAAAGATTTAAATATTTTGTCTTGGTGGAAAGATGCAGGTAAAAGGTATCCAATTGTTTCTAGGATTGCAAGAGATGTTCTTGCAATTCTGATTTTTGCTGTTGCATGTGAATCGGCTTTTAGCATTGGTGGGCTGATTCTTGATTCTTATTGAGATTCTTTATCGCCAAAGACAGTAGAAGCTCTAATTTGCACTCAACAATGGCTCAGATCGACTCCCAAAGAATGTAAAATTGATGATATTTTTAAAGAAATCCAAAAACTTGAAATAATTGAAAAATGTAATTTAATACATTTAACTCTTTATGAATATATTTATGTTTTTGAATTACTTAATGCTTACTATTTTAATTTTTTTTTATCTTTCAGAATATCCTAACACAGTTTTGATCATTGATTAGGTCGGATCATAGAACTGGCTTTAACAAAATTCTTGTTGCTTGGAATTTGTGATTTTCTTTTGGATAATTTAATTTACCATATGAAAAACTATTTTACAGTATCCTCGTATAATTTTATTATTGTAATATAACTCTTATGACTTTGTCATCTTCTGTTAAATTTCTATAGTTTTGTGATAAACTAGAATTACTTTGCGTCTCTGGTGATTAGTTTCATCATCAACTACAAGGCTGCATTTATTTTTCCACGAGGGATTGTGAATATGAGATAAAGTAGCATTAATGTATGTCTCGGGTGATCAACTACATCTTCAACTGCCACACTGTATTTCTTTTTCCATAAGGGGTTGTGATAGAAACTAGGGGTCCACCATACTATATATAGAACCATATTTTCTATTAGTTTCTACATAACACACTCACACAACAGTAAGTAAATGACATAATGGAATTTTAGGTGGAAAACTCTCAGCTCACGATTAAAAACCACGACCTACCCTTGTAAAATTTCAACTCCACTACTGAGCAAACTTTAGATTACAATCTATTGCAACATATGAATTAACCTTTTAATACCTCACTAACTTTTAAAAACTCTATTACAAGCCACTTTGTAATAACTCTATTACAATGATTTACAACTCGACTAACTCTAGCCAAGACACAAACACAGAGTTTATGATTTTACAAAAGTTTCCTACACAGCGCTTCTAACTAAGCTAAGTAGGAATTACAAGTAGAGAAATTTAACAAAGGTGAAACACAACTAAGGAAATGTAATGACTCAATACAGGGAACTGGTCCTTGTTATGTTGTTCTTTGTTCTTGATGCACTTGAGAATCGATTGCTGGATTGATTCACAAATTTTAGAGAATGCTTGATAGATTCTTTAAAATGTTCAAGTGACATTTTGCCTTTGGCTTAATGTTAACATAACATTGGTGACATCACTTGAATGATGCAAGCATGTTCGATACAGGAGCATTCCTAATAAAGTTGACTGTTGTACTGTTTTGCACTATTGCGTGTGCAGGCAGCAACTTTACAGTTGTTGGGGAGTTGAATGGTACGGTCACCAAGGGAACTGGTGTCCATCTGCTCCCCTTGTTGTTTCTTTGACTTTTGAAGAGTTGATTTACGTCTCCATCTTGAGACTTGTTATTCGCACGTACTTAAGGATGTGTATTAGGTTCCTTATCTGGTTTTTATCATTGAGTTTGTTAGATCATCAAAATATAACAAGAATGCATATATCCTATCAATTTCCTCATTTTTGATGACGACAAACTTATAATTGAGGTTCCCCCTAAGAACCAGAATTCCCCTTGAATCTGTTGTTCCCCTTCTTTTCGTTGTTCCCCATCTTGTTCCCCCTCAATTTAAATTTCCCTCTTTTGGCAGCATAAAAATATTAGTAAAAAGAAAGAAGCAAAAATAACCCTAGATTAGTTAATCGATGCCACATGTGTGCACACAACATAATAGAGAATAGAGCAAAGGAGCAAGATATGCACAGAAAAAAGAACGAACTATCATTAAGTTTTTGGAAATAAAAAAGGGAGAAATTCCATCGTTATCACATCATCCACAAAATAAAAACAAAAAAAAGGTACCAACCATAAACATCACTAAGCATAAGAAAAGGAAATAGAGGACAGACACTAAGAACTAGACACTGGAAATGGGACGGCTATTTAGGAGCACTAGAAGGGGGACCACTGGAGACAGAGGAAGAGGCAAGGGTAATAAGAAGGATGTCCATGCGAGCATTTGCAGACCCTTGTTTGTTTTGCAACATTTCCTTCAGGTCCTCAACCTGTTTCCTGAGAGCATCATTTTCCTTTGTCAGGCGGGAAACCTCTATGCTTTGGGTGCTACTAGAACTAGCTGCCTCCTGGGCCTCACTGAGCTGACCTTTGAGAATGGTAGTCCGAGCCTTCAGCTTCCTTATTTCTTCAGTGAAACTATTTTGAGCGTTGATCAGCTGAGAAATGGTTGAATTGCTACCAACCCCTCCACTCCTATCAATGCACTCACTCTCTTTAAGGGTGATTTTGGAGAAAGATTTCTTGTGAGTTCCTACTTTAGCCTGTCCCAATGGAACCTTGAAGAATTCAAAAACTTTAGTGAGGAGAAACCCGTAAGGCAACCCATGATTACCATCCTTGAACTCTGCTACTTTCTTCATGTGCTCTATCATAAGACCAGGCAGATTTATAGTGGTGTATGCATCCAGTGCTTTCATGAGAACCAAGTCTGCTCGTGATATAATGGAGCGTCTTTCAGCACGTGGGAGCAGAACTTTGTTCACCATTTCGAATAACATATGGTACACTGGAAGGAGGTCCTTCTTGTATACTCGTTCCCCTTGCTGCACTACCTTATCCTTCACAATGACGTTTCTGAAATTTATAGAGCAGATCCCCTCAATGGAGGACATCCCATTAGTGGGCACGGCTAAAATGGCTCCCACTACGATAATTTCCATCACAAAACCAACACCATTTACTTTAGACAAATGTTATCATCTTCAACTATGAAGAAGTCAGCATAGAAACTACGCACTTCTGCCTCATATACCTTGGGATTGTCACTTGGAACAGATGTGATTGTTGGAATTCACATATCTCCACCAACTGGCGCATTCAGGACATATCCATAATATCAAGGGAAAATAAACGGCCCCACAACACCTTTTGGTTTCTCAATATTTTTTCCTGTCAGCATCTTGGGTATCACCAACCTTGGTCTTCTTAGAGGAACCAGGTTCCTCATTGGAATCAGCCTTCCTTTTCACTAATTTCTGGCACTCTTTCTTTCCTCAGCAGATTTCTCAAACACCTTTTTCTCAGACACTTTTTCCACTGATTCTTCAGTCACCTTCTCTCCGGACTGGGCAATTGTTTTCTCTCCAGATTTGTTAACTACCTTTTCATTCACCATATTTTTCACCTTCAACATTGTACAAACTCTCCTTACTCACAGATGACTCTTTCTTGGACTTTGAAATAGTATGCTTATCTTAAAACCTTCGAACTATGGAACCAGGTTCCTCATCATCAACATTAACAACTAGTGCAGGCACTACCTTCTCATTTACATTCTTCCCATCCTTTACCAATTTTCTCCTCTTTTGTTTTTCTTTGCTTTTCCTAAGAACAGACTCAAGAGCCTCTTTCTTCTGCAACCTAGTGGTAGGTCTCTTAGGAGTTGGCTCTTAAGGAGTAGCCTGTCTACTCCTAGCCCTGATGAAACTTGCAATGGACACATTGTCATAATCATCTTCATTGTCTTCATTCTCCTCCTCAGATAAAGATCTCATTTCAGGGACAACTATGGACAATGGCTCAGCGTAGAAATGAGGAGAGGGAGCAGGATCAGTACTGACCTGGGATTCTTGTGAAGAACTAGGGATTTTATCCCAAGTAGAATCAAAGGCCTTCTCTTGGGTGGAGGGATCATGTCCTTCATTTGGTTCCTCTGTAGTACTGTCTGGTTATTTTGTTTTAACATGCACCAAATCCCTACTCTCCACTAGTATACTATTTTCTTTCCCCTAAGATCCATTGGCTTCTAACACACCTTTACCGCCCCCAATAACACTTCCCTCAGCAGTTATTGACAACATATTTTCTATAGCCTCTTGTTCTTGTAACTCCAAGGTAAGCTCAGAAATAAGAAGAGCATTACCTATAGAGTCATCAGTATTCAGATCGAGGGCTGGGGTATTTTTTGCCAATTCATCATTGTTAAAACCCACTCCTTGCATCTCAGAACTTCCTTCCACTGGGAGTCGAGATTTTGTGACTCCGATGAGAACTAGTGCTTGACTGTGTTGGAGAGGAACCAGTAGGTGGTTGTGTCTCTAGTTTCGGGTTTGGACTGGATGGTGTAGGGACATGGTGTAGGGACTGTAGGCTCTAAAACTGGGGTTTCAATGGATGAAGCCACAATGGGGACAATGCTTGGGACATGTTGAGTTTCCAGATTTTCAGACATGGTGGAGGGTAGTGAGAAGTTGATGAAGGATGAGAGTGTTTGGTTTGAAGAGAAAAAGGGTATTTAATGCTTTGATGTTAACAGGTATGATAGTGACCGTGTGAGAAGTTATTTAAGAGGAGAGAGGGACCAATTATGAATGGATACCAATTTGGGTAGACGTGTCATTTCATAATGGGTAGGATGCTTGAGTTCCAAAGGAGAGAGAAAACAAAATACTGACATTTCAATGACGTGGCACTATTCTAGCCGTTAAAATATGTGGATGAAAGCACATAGAAACTACTAACCTGTGTCAAATGAACCAGGTTCCCTGACAAATTTTGTAAGATGTGAACTTCATCCTTTTGACTGAAATGAGATATCATTGGATACTTTTTTTCTCTGTAATCGTCATGCGTGTCTACCTGCAACGGTATAAAGATGAGTTAGACTTAGGCAGAAAATACTTTTTAGCCACTTTACCTGTTCAATTGTTTCATAGCCAATCATTAAGGGACCAAGTCCTCAACTTGATTTTATCAACCCTAGTGCCAAGTGGTTCCTTTTAAGGTGCTCTCTGCTCAGTGCTTTGGTAAAGATGTCTGCAATTTGATCTTCTGTGTTGCAAAATTCCATGCATATGATCCCTTTTTTCAATATTATCTCTGAGGAAGTGGTGTCGCACATCAATATGCTTTTTCTCCTATGTTGAACTGGATTCTTGGCCATGTTGAGAGCACTGGTGTTGTCACATAGTAAGGGCACACAGTCAGATAATACACCAAAATCTTCTAGTTGTTGCTTGATCCATAGCAATTGGGCACACTAGGAGGCAATTTCCACATATTCAGCTTCAGCAGTTGAAAGAGCCACTAAGTTCTACTTTCTTGTGCCCCATGAGATCAGACATGATCCCAGAAAATATACCACACCAGAAATGCTTTTCTTATCCACCAAATATCCAGCATAATCAGCATCAGCATATCTGATTAAATCGAAGTTGTATCATGAGGGATAGTAGAGAACCATGTCCCGTGTGCCTTTGAGATACCTCAGGATTCTTTTGGCAGCCTTCAGATGAGATTCCTTTGGATTAGATTGAATCCTGGCACAGAGTCCCACACTGAAAACAATATCTGGTCTGATTGATGTGAGATACAGAAGTGGCCTTATGATACCTCTATACATAGTTTCATTCACAGGAGAACCAAGTTCATCCATGTCCAAACGTGTAGTAGTGGAAATGTGAGTATCAATGATCTTTGATCCTTCCATATCAAATCTCTTCAGAAGCTCATTGCTGCACTTCTGCTGACTTATCATTGTCCCCTTTGTAGTTTGCTTAACTTGCATTCCCAAGAAGAATTTTAATTCCCCAATCATACTCATTTCAAACTCACTTCCTATGAGTTTTGCAAATTCCTCACACAATGAATCATTTGTTGCTCCGAAGATGATATCATCAACATAGACTTGCACAATGAGCAGGTTCCTCCCTCGTTTCTTCAGAAATAAGGTGTTGTCAATTTTTTCTCTGGTAAAGCCATTTTCTAGAAGAAATTTGGACAACCTTTCATACCAAGCACGAGGAGCCTGCTTTAGTCCATATAGTGTCTTGTCAAGTTTAAAAACATGCTCAGGATGTTCATGATTCTCAAATCCATGAGGTTGCTTGACAAAGACTTCTTCTTTTAGAAAGTCATTCAAAAATGCACTTTTGATATCCATTTGGAACAATTTGAATTCCATATGAGACGCAAAGGCAATGAGGATTTTGATTGCCTCCATTCGAGCAACTGGAGAAAATGTTTCATCATAGTCAATCCCTTCTTCCTGATTGTAACCTTGAACTACCAGCCTTGCCTTTTTTTCTAGTTGTGTTTCCAAACTCATCAAGTTTTTTTCTGAATACCCACCTGGTTCCTATAAAAGTTCTGTCAGCAGGTCGTGGAACGAAGTGCTATATGTTGTTCCTCTCAAATTGATGGAGTTCTTCTTGCATAACTGTAATCCAATAAACATCTTTTAGTGTTTTTTTGATATTTTTGGGCTCAATTTGATAGAGGAAAGCTGAGAAGGCAAGCGAGTTTCTTGTCTTTGATCTGGTTTGAATTCCTGTGTCAAGAGGAGTGATCACATTTTCAAGAGGATGTGAGCTTTTGTGTTTCCAGTTAGACACATGAACCTCGTTGTGGGATGGTTCAGGTATTTCTAAAAGTGATCCTTGATTGTCGTGAATTCTGCTTCTCTCTTCAGCATGTGGGGTCCCTTGAACTGCATCAACAACTCTGTTTTCATATTCAGTTTTTGTGATTATGGAACCGTGTTCCTCCCCATCAGTTGGAGAAATGCCATCATCATTTGATTCCTTGACGTGGCTCATCATATCAGCTTTTCCATTTGCCATGTCAATGGCTTCACCGGGGACAGTTGACTGTTCTCCCTCTTGATCAATATTATCATGTGAATCCTTCCAACATGAGTGGTGAGATTCATCAAAGATCACATGTATACTTTCCTCAACACATTAAGTTCTTTTGTTATATACTTTGTAAGCTTTGCTTTGTGATGAATAGCCCGGAAAGATTCATTCATCATTTTTGGCATCAAACTTTCCAAGTGCTTCCTTGCCATTGTTGAGGAAAAAACATTTGCAACCAAATTTCCTTAGATGTTTCAGATTGGGCTTCCTCCCATTCAACAGTTCATATGGGGTTTTGTTCAGAAGGGACCTGATCATGCACTTGTTCACCAAATAGAATGAAATGTTGATAGCTTCTGCTCAAAAGTTTTTTGCAATGCCACTATCAATCTACATTGTTCTTCCCATGTCTTTAAGAGTACTATTCTTCCTCTCCACAATACCATTTTGTTGAGGTGTTCTTGGAGCTGAAAAGTTATGAGAGATGCCATTTTCAGCACATAATTCATCGAATTTTGCATTGTCAAACTCTGTGGCATTATCCGAACTAATACTTAGTATATTATGGCTCATCTTCACCTAGATCTTTTCCACAAATACAAAATACTTCAAAGGTTTCATCCTTGGATGAGAAACAGAGTCCAGGTGAATCTAGAATAGTCATCCACAATAACGAAGATGTACTTCTTTCCTCCTATACTTGGCACTCTCATAGGTCCACATAGATCCATATGAAGGAGATTAAGTGGCCTTGAGGTATTGACTTCCTTTTTGGTCTTGAAAGAAGATCTGACTTGCTTTCCTTTTACACGTGCATCACACACTTTATGATTCTTGAACTTGAGTTGGGCAGTCCATAAACCAAGTCCTTCTTGACCAATTTGTTCAGCAACATAAAGCTTGGATGACCAAATCTTCTGTGCCATAGTTCAGCATCATCATCTACAGCACTCAGACAACTGAGATCTCCATTTTGCAGAGATTCAAAGTCAGCAACATAGATGTTTTTGTATCTTTTAGCCGCCAAAACCACTTCACCAGTCACAAGACTTGTCACCGTGCATATTTTTGACACAAATTCCACTTTGTGTCCCTTGTCACAAATTTGGGAGACACCCAGTAAGCTGTATTTCAACCCATTCACGTAGTTCACATTTTCAATTGGGTGAGAAAGAGACTTCCCAATCCATCCAACTCCCAGAATGTATCCCTTTTTGCCATTTCCAAAGGACACACTCCCTCCTTGTAGGGCTTTGAGTGAAAGGAAATCATTTGTGCTTCTAGTCATATGCTTTGAGTAGCCACTATCCATGTACCATTGTGCTTCCACTACTCCCTGCACAAGGAAATCAAGGGTTAGACTTAGAAACTCAAACAAGCTTGGGTCCCTTGTAATAAGGAAAGGGACGAATCAAGACTCTTTTGGTCCAAGCAGGCACACATTTTTTATATGAGGGACCACGTTCTTTAGCAGTAGTTACCCCCTTTTTTTGCTGCACTTTGTTTTTCTGTTGAGACTAAAATATGGCCTTACAAGTTTCTTTAAAATGCCCAGTGTTACCACAATGAGTGCAGAGCCAGTTATCATGTACAGTAACATACTTGCTATGAGGGTTGTAAGGAGTCTTTTCCCTTTGGAACCCTATTCCTTTCATGTATCCCCCATTATTTTTATACAATATAGTGATAGCATCATAGGACCGGGTCCACTTAAGTGATTTTCCTAGATCACTCTTACATATTCCTAGATCTTCCTGAAGTTGCTTGTTTTTCTTAAGCTCAGCACGCATACTATATTTTACTGATTTTAACTCATCTTTCCTCACTTGCAACTTCCTTTCCCTTTTAAGTAATCTCATGATTGCCTTCTCCTTTTTGGTCATCAATTGTTTCCTTTAGGTCTACTACTACCACTAATAGGTCATCTCTCTCATGTTCTACGTTAGATACTTTCTCAATTAAGGCTTCTTTCTCTTCTTCAAGACTCTCGATAGTCTCTTTTATATCAACCACAACAACCATTAGGTCATCTCTCTTATGTTCTATGTTTGCAATTATTTCAGTTAGGGAATATTTTTCCTTTTTCAAACTCTCAATGGTTTCTTTCAAATCCACCACAACAACTACTAGATCATCTCTCTCATGTTCTACTTCTCCTAGTTCCACAGTTAAAGCATTTTTATCACTTATAAGACTGTGATAAGCATCAATTAGAACATTTGCCAAGGACATAATTTTTTTTGGGGAGTAAGACTTCAGATTTTTTTGAACATCTAGAAAATTTACCTCGTCGTCATCATCGACAGATTGTGCCATCAGGGAAAATATAGAGTCATATTCAGTTGCTTCACTTTCCACTGCCACCATGGAGCTGTCACCTTTCTCATCATCTTCACCAGATTTACTGAAGGAGACAACCCATGCAGCAAGAGCTTGTTTCACAGCGTTGTCGGCAGCATCTTTTTTTTTGAATTGTTTGTCAGGAACCCGGTTCCTCTTAGCTGCTTTGTTTGAGTTGTGTTTATACTGATCTTGTTTGAGGAGAGGATAATCTTTGATGAAATATCCTAACTTCCCACACTTATGACATAAGTCATATCCTCTTGGATTGCTGGAGCTGCCCCGCTTTGGAATACCTCCATTTCTGCGAACCAATTTCTGAAATTGCTTTGTCAAGTAAGCCATACCAGCATCCTCACCACTTGATTCATTGTTTCCTGTCTTAAGGACCAAATTATTCTCCCTCTTGGGCTCTCTTATCTCATTATCCTTCTTCTTCTTCATTTCGTAAGTTTTCAGATTCCCAATGAGTTCATCAATGGTTAGTTTTTGTAGATCCTTTGCCTCCATGATAGCATTTACTTTTCTTTCCTAGGAACTGCGTAATACACTAAGTCATTTCTTGACAAGTTTGTTCTTGGAATGATTTCTCCCAAATAATAGAGCTCATTGATGATGGAAGTGAAGCGAGTGTGCATGTCCTGGATGGACTCATCGTCCTTCATCATGAAGAGCTCGTACTCTATGGTAAGCATGTCAATCTTTGACTATTTGACTTGAGTTGTCCCTTCATGAGCTGTCTGGAGAGCTTCCCAGATCTCCTTAGCAAATTGTCATGCTGAAATCTTATTGTATTCATCTGGTCCAATACCATACACGAGAATTATTTTTGCTCGAAAGTTCTTTTCTATGGCATTGCGATCAACATCATTGAACTCTTTTATTATTTTGGCCGGGTCACCACTGGTCTTCGTCGAGATGAAGGGTCTATCGCATATAACGTCCTAGAGCTCTGAATATTCAGTCATGATAAACTTATGCATCCTTGCCTTCGACCATCCATAGTATTGGTCGTTGAATCTTGGTGGTCTGTAGGTAGATTAACCTTATTCAAAGTTTGGTGGAGCAGCCATGGGGATCATTTCTAGATGTGAGCCTGATAGAAAGAAGTTGCTCTGATACCAATTGATAGAAACTAGGAGTCCACCAAACTATATAGAGAATCATATTCTCTATTAGTTTCTACATAACACACGCACACAACAGTAAGTAAATGAAATAATGGAATTTTAGGTGGAAAACTCCCAGCTCACGATTAAAAACCACGACCAACCCTTGTAGGATTTCAACTCTACTACTGAGCAAACTTTAGATTACAACCTTTGCAACCTATGAATTAACCTTTTAATACCTCACTAACTTGTTACAACTCTATTACAAGACACTTTGTAATAACTCTATTACAAAGATTTAAAACTCGACTAACTCTAGCCAAGACACAAACATAGAGTTTATGATTTTACAAAAGTTTCCTACACAGCACTTCTAACTAAGTTAAGTAGGAATTACAAGTAGATAACTTTAACATAGGTGCAACACAAATAAGGACATGTAATGAATCAATACAGGGAATTGGTCCTTGTTATGTTGTTTTTTGTTCTTTGGTTTAATGTTAATATAATATTGGTGACATCACTTGAATGATGCAAGCATGTTTGGTACAGGAGCATTTCCAATGAAGTTGACTGTTGCACTATTTTACATTGTTGCGTGTGCAGGCAACAACTTTACAGCTGTTGGGAAGTTGACTGGTACAGTCACCAACGGAACTGGTGTCCATCGGTTTCCCTTGTTATTTCTTTGACTTCTGAAGAGTTGATTTATGTCTCCAGCTTGAGACTTTTTATTCTCACATACTTGAGAATGTGTATCAGATTATTTATCTGGTTTTTATCATTAAGTTTGTTAGATCATCAAAACATAACAAGAATACATATATTCTATCATGTTGTGAATGTGTATTTATTTGTGTAATGAAGTTTTAAGTGCACAGGCCTGAGTAGTGAGTGATACAGAAATTGGAAATGCTTATCTAATTTTTCTATGTGGTCAGAAAGGTCATATTAGCAAGAAGGTTGCATCAAATTGTTGACCAACGTGTTTTGTAATGTGAAAGCTCATTAAAATGATACTTTATGTTTATTTTTGCAAGTTATTATGCTTTACTATTGATTAAGAAAAGTTTTGACATTCTTATGTTTTACATACTTTAGAGTTGACCTTCAGTTTAAGTGGCAGCTTTGAACTAATTTAACTATTTTTTCCTTATTTATTGTTCATATATGTAAGGTGATTGCACATCTCATGTATTCTTAAAAAAATGATAAAAACTGGAAAAAAACGAATCCTGCAAATTTGTATTAATTTGGTTTGGTTCAACAATTTGCTAAGCGAATTAATTGATTTGGTTTTTTTAAGTTAAAAACCTATCAAATCGAACCATAAACACTCCTAACTGGTGTCAATGAAGAGGAGGAGAAGCTGCATGATGAAGTCGTTTCCTTGAAGGAAGAAAATAGGTAGCTAAAAGAAGAGATGAAGAAAGAGCAACTTACTATTGCTGCACGCTTTGACAAGCTCTTGCAGCTCACTTTTGGAGAATCTCTTTCCAGTAAAGAACCCGGTCCTCTGTCCTCTTAGGTACCCCAGCTTAATCCCTAACTTGTCCCAAGTTAAGTCGTTTCTATGACCAGATTCTAGATTGTTTTATTTTTCTTTTTGTATGGAGGTTTGACAGGTTTGTTCAAGAATCTTTTGGTTTGGGCCATTTTGGCTTAATGTAGTACAACTTATCAATAAATATAAATTTCTATTTTTGGGCTATATATGTCTTTTAAGGATGGATAATTGGGTTAAACGTTTGAGCTCTTGACATTATGTAAGTATTAGTGTAGCGCAAGTGGCTATGAGTTTGATATTGCTTAATTCTAACTTTTGACTCTACTAATGCTTTATTTTTTTATGATGCCAAATGAAAAAAGTCTAGGATGTGCATATACACTGATCAACAAATATGGTCTTTATGCACTTGAACTGATACTGTATTGAAAAGTTTATTTGTTTACAGTAATTAAAATATTTTATGCCTAGCTATCTATAGGATTACGATGAATAGAAGATCTGTCCATTACACTTGTACAAATATGGACAATGTGAATAAGAGTGGTGACAGTAAAATTGATTCTTAAACTAAACACCATAGATAGGTGACTAAGACAGTTGAGTAATATGGAGATGAGATGCACATGAGTTTGTCATCATCAAGAAAGGAAAATTTATTGAGCTGAACATATTCTAGCAAGGATGTATTTTGATGATTGACAAACTAAGATCAACTATATTGAAAGAAACAGATTTCATGGAAAAGATATTATGCTACTAAACTATTGTGTGTATAAAATATGCAGATGTCAAAAGAACCAGGTTCGTAGCGGACTGATGATTAGACACAGAATGATAAAATTCATGTGCAAGTTAGACTCCAGAAGAAGGTCAATTCGTGCGAAACAAGCAAAGATCTCAGTTGGAGAATCAGTGTTCTAAAAGAGTTTTCAATAAATGAGGATAAACTTGCATGGAAGGAAAAGGTTAAGGTGGTAGAACCAAATAAGAAAACCAAATAAAAGTAGGAGAGATTTTTCTTAACCGAAATATTCTAGGTTTTGAAGCATTAATTAAAAAATAATTCGAGCACCCTCACATCTATAAAAAAAGATCTACCTAATGTCGAAAACTTATACTATTCGCACAAAATCAAGCTATTACTCTTGCCAATAGCAATCACGACAAGAAGTTTCTCTCAAAGGATTCAAGGTGCTCCACTATAGAACTTGTTCAAGTTACTATTGTTGCACGCTTTGACAGGCTCTTGAGGCTCACTCTTGGAGAATCTTTTTTCAGTAAAGAACCGGGTCCTCTGTCCTCTTACGTATCCAAGTTTAATCCCTAACTTGTCCCTAGTTAAGTCGCTTCTATGACTAGATTCTAGATTGTTTTTCTTTTTATTTTTATTTGGCGGTTTGACGGATTTGTTCAAGCATCTTTTGGTTTGGGCCCTTTGGGCTTAGTGTAGTACAACTTATCAATCAATATAAATTTCTATTTTGGGTTGTATTTGTCTTTTAAGGATGTATAATAATTAAGTTAAATGTTTGAGCTCTTGACATTATGTAAGTATTAGTGTAGCTCAAGTGCCTATGAGTTTGATATTGCTTAATTCTCACTTTTGACTCTACTAATGCTTTATTCTTTTTATGATGCCAAAAGAAAAAAGTCAAGGATGTGCATATATGTTGATCAACAAACATGGTCTTTATGCACTTGGAATGATAGTGTACTGAAAAATTTATTTGTTTACAGTAATTAAAATATTTTATGCCTAGCTATCTATAGGATTACGATGAATAGAAGATCGGTCCATTACACTTGTTCAAATATAAACAATCTGAAGAAGAGTGGTAACAGTAAAACTGATTCTTAAGTTAAAGACCATAGATTGGTCACTAAGACAGTTGAGTAATGTTGAGCTGAGATTTTTGTCATCATCAAGAAAGGAAAAATTATTGAGCTGGGCATATTCTAGCATGGGTGTTTTTTGATGATTGACAAACTAAGATCAACTATATTGAAAGAAATAGAGTTCATGGAAAAGATACTATGCTACTAAATTGTTGTGTATATAAAATATGCAGATGTCAAAAGAACCAGATTCGTAGCAGACTGATGATTAGACACAGAACGATAGAATACATGTGCAAGTTAGACTCCAGAAGAAGGTCAATTCGTGCGAAACAAACAAAGATCTAAGCCGGAGAATAGTGTTTTAAAAGGGTTTTTAATAAAGGAGGATAAACTTGTATGGAAGGAAAAGGTTGAGGTGGTCGAACCAAATACGAAAACCAAATAAAAGTAGGAGAGATTTTCTTTAACCGAAATATTCTAGGTTTTGGGGCATTAATTGAAAAAGAAATCGAGCATCCTCACATCTATAAAAAAGATCTATTCCTAACGTCGAAAATTAACGCTATTTGCACAAAATCAAACTATTACTCTTGGCAATAGCAATCGCGACAAGAAGTTGCACTAACTAAATAACAGTATTTCAGTACCTGGTGTCATTTCTACATGAAAATTGAAGGCAAGATTTTGGTCCTAGGTCACTAAATGTCAAAACATTTGGGCTTTTAATGGTTTCATTCATTTGATTTGTAGGACTAGGAGCATGCATAGACCTGTTCACAAACCATAGGCAAACTTGGGATATCATCGAGGTTTATAGACAAACTTTATGTCCATTTGATTGCTTGCGTTTTTACTTGCTTTCGAAATTTCATGTATTCATTTTCAGAAAATGTCCCCAAGTATTATCTAAATTAGTGAATTGGTCCGGGCTTCGCGCAATTATAGTAAATCTATAGGTGATGTTTTAGGAATTTAATTAATTGAGATAGAATAAAAAAAGTGTATTTTAAATCATATGAATATTAATTAATCCTATAAGTTCATTATCACAAATATAATATTTGATCTTTGAAGACAGCTTGATCAACTCGATGCGGTTGTAATATATGCAATCGCCTCTGTTAAGATGTCGTTGATACACTGCTCAAAATAAGTTTTAGCATTTGAAGCTTATTTAATGTAAATTACAAAGAACAGTCGAAAAGGTAAGCCACACTTTTGGAATGTCAACCAAATTGCTACTCTGGAAGTTTAGAAATTTTAACCAAGCATAGATCTACGCAGTAAGGACACATTGGTGAGAGAATTTGTTCCAAAACACTATATTGAAGAAAAAAAGGTAATGAAATCCTCTAGCCTTCCTTCACTATTTAAATATTATTCATTATTAATATTTATTAGTAATTGTATATAGAGAGTTTGGGGCTTACCTACATCCTCCTGCCAAATTCCCTTCCTTATCATGAAATGATTTCATAAAAATAGTTCACTAATGTAATAATTCTTTAATATTTATTAATTCATAATTGGATTTTGATACTTTTGAATAAAAAATATTATTATGTTTTAAGCATACGTGATTTCACTTGGCACAAATTGAGAAAATATATAAATTTGATATTAGAAGTTGACTGTAAAGAAAAAATAAAGAACACCAAATAAGATGTGTAGTTTTGACCCTCGAACCAAATGGATATTATACTGGAAAATATGAACAGAGTAACAAAGTATTCAAAGCTTAAGAGAAAGGTAGTCTATTGCTTTGTATTGCGCGTGCCTTTTACAAATGATCAGATCCCCTTTATATAGTAGGGGAGTCTGCCTTTGATACAATTCTAAATACAGTAAGAAATCTCATGATTAGATAATTAATCGGCCTCTTCTTGATATGTGTCGAGATTTCTGCCGTCATCCCCGCCCGATTGCGGATATTTTGTCTTTCTGTTATTTGGCTCGGTAAACTTCCCTCGGCCCTGCTCGATCTCTATCTTGCCTGGTTTCAATTTTGGCCGACCTCGATAGGGTCACAAGTTCGACAATCTAAATTTACACCGCGGTCTAATATAACATGGGGTCGAACCTTGGCCTGCTTCGTTCCAGGACAAACCCGATTTTGACCGTATACAGATAGTCCCCTCGTTTCTCGGAGAGAAGACGACGAAAAATGATATGAACTTTTCCAATCCCATCTTGGCGGGTCATGACGTAAGCGACGAACTCGACCATGACATCAACGACAAGTGGATACTGAAACGTCCCATCGGTCCGGGTATCGAGGAATTAAATGCCTGTCAGTTTTTGTCGATCACTGCCGGTTCTGAACCGTCATCTTAAACCTATAGCTATATCTTTCTTCTTTTGTCCAAAATTTACTCTCAAATCTTCTTCACTCTTATCTTCTAATCCTTCAATTTCCTCAAAGCTTTGCTCTTTCAGATCTTGGTGTTTCTCCGCCTATCTCATCACAAAATACCAAGTGCTCCTTCTCAGTTTCCATTATTCTTCATTCATAAAAGTAAAATGGCTAAGACTTCAAAAACCTTTCCACAAAAGGAGACTGATTCATCGCCATCGCCAGTCGACAAGGAACCAGCGGCGGAGCTACACCCTGAAGAGTTATTTCCCGGAGGGTGTGTCATCGATTCCGACTTTAAGGTTGAAAATTCTTCCTCGGTACATGGTCAATGCGAGCCGGTAACGAGCTATATATACTTGATCACCTATAACCTCCTCTCCCAGGTTAATAAAGGTTGTAACTGGGATAAAAATGTGTGGTGATGTGTGCTCCCAAAGAATCAATCACCACCCACATGGAAGGGTTCTTAGGTGTTTACACTTATCCCTTCATGTTGGGTCCCTTGGATATGATTATCATAGATTTCTGCAAGAAGTACGAGGTGACCCTCAGTCAGATTCACCCCTCTTTCTGGAGAATAGTGATATTACTTCGCTTCTTCGTGAGCACAATCCACAGGTGTCCCTTCACCCTCGACCACCTCATACGCCTGTATAGTCCCCGACTCTATCGGAGGGACTAATAAAGCTTGCTCGATGGTCCACCAGGGCACCTTTCTCAAGTATAGATGAGGATAAAGACCGGGGTTGGATGGGCCGATTTGTTCGAGTGAAGACTTCGAACTTGATCCCGATCGAGAGTATGACATTTCCTGAGAAATGGAATATGAATCGTAAGTATAAATCCGACCTTAATTTTTGCTTATTGTCTTCATTTTTCTCCCTTTCTTATCACTATTTTTTGATGCAGCTATTTCCTGGATGCCGGGTGCGGTTCCCCAACTCGAGGATTGGGTCAGGGGCTTAGTGTCGCAGAAGACACATGCTAAGCGCGCATGGCATGATTTGTCGAAGGGTCAATGGGAGGCCTGTAACCATGGTAAAATTTCCTTTATGACTCAACGATTTGACCATTGTTCGAATTTCTCCCTGATCTTACTCATCTTTCTTTTGTAGGTCTTGGGAAGGATGTGGCAATGAGGCCTCGTCTGGCAATGAAGAAATCCTCCCCCAACCATCCGTTCCGAAGCAGATAAAAGAGATAAAGAGGAAAGGGGATCCAAGTTCCATGAAATCGGATGAAAAGAAGCCCAAAAAGAAGCAACCCCATCAACCCAAGGGTAACACCATCCCTATATCTTTGGACTCAGTCTGTCGGCTAAGGGATGAGTCCGAAGAAGAAGAAGAAGAAACCTGGCTGGTGGCCCGAGCGCGGGCTGGTGTCGATGTTCAAGGAATCCCCGAGCCGATGGGAGCTAAAATTGCTCTGCCTCGACTTGATGAGCTCTAGAAGGAATCCTCGGCCGAAGTCCCCGAGCCAGAAAGCGTTGAAGATGATTCGCCTCTAGGTGAGAAGGCTATCGAGGAGGCGGTTGATGCTGGTGTAGAAACCATACTCGAGACCCCCCGAGATAAAGGCAGTGCCCCAAAAGATTTACTTGGGGTGATAAATGTCGGAGATTCCCACTTGTTTCCGTTGATCACTGAGTCGATGATCAAGGATGCTCAGGCGGTGGAGACTTGCCACAGTGAAGGGGTCCATGGAGCAGAAGACCGTTTCCGTGGCTATTTTGTCAGGGTGGAGGATGAATCCGGCTTAGGTGACTTGGAGGTGCCGAGGAAGAGTTCAGGAACGGGTGCAAATTCTTCGGTCCCTAAGTTGATCGACCAATTCCTGGCCCCAAGCATAGACCCTGACCGAAAGCGATCAGTCGTCATTTCAATTCCAGAAGATACTCGGATCCTTTATGCCCCCGTAGGAGTAGCTAGCTATATACGGTGCTTGGTAACCGTAGACGACCAAGCTAAAACGGATAAGGTGGAAGCACTCTGCCTTTTCACTGAAGCTCAACAGGCGCTAAATCGGCTAATGCCAGATTTCCTTGACGATGAAAATTCGTTGTACTTGTGCTTTATTTTTATACAACCTCATTTTTTGTGCTTGTAGGCTTCAGTGCTTCATCACAAAGCCTTTCTCTGGTTCCGAGGGGAGTCGAGCTGGTATGAGGCCGAGGTTCGAGGGCTTACTTAGGAAAAGGATGTCCTCAAACTTCTTAGTGAGCAAAGAGAAGGGGAAGTTAAAGGCCTCCGGGCTGAACTAGAAATGCCTCAGAAAGAACACACTGAATTGGCCGAGCAGGTAAGAAGAATATTTGACATTAGTGATGGTGACTCGGGTGTGGTGGCTAATGGTTCGAACCCGCAGGTCCAACACAATCTTGATGTGATCGGGCAACTGCGTGAAGAAGTAGATGCATTAAAAACTGAGGCCGAAGAATGGAAGAAGAACATGGATCGTCTGGCCTCAGAAAAGGAGACTGCCCGGGCCCTGTTGGCCTCGACTAAAATCCAGCTCCGAAGTATGAAAGAGAAAATCTTGGTGCAGACCAAGAAAATCGAGGAGCTCTAGTCCCAGTTGGGTTTAGCAGTTTTTGTTTGGGAGAACCTGATCACGGAGCTTGAAGCGGCCACATCAGAGATTAAGGCAACCAAGGCTGATACGGATGCAGTTGTGGCGTTTATCGGGCTGATGCCGAAGCCGCTCAGATTCGAGCAAAGGAGGTTTCCGAGGTCGCTCAGGTTCGAGAAAAAGGGGTATCCAAGCATGCCAAACTTCAATATCTAAGGGATACCCTTGAGTAAATCCATGCTCGGGGCTTTGACCTCACAATCGAGATCGAGAATGTTAAGGAGCTCGAAGCTGAAGCTAGGAAATTAGCTTATCCCGATGATGATGATGAATCTGAAAGCTTAAGTGAATCCTAAAGTGGAGAAGACCAAAGGGCGTAGATGCCACTCCCGGAGATGACCATGCCACTTAGGCTTTCAAATAGTTTTTGTATTTCTGTTGAGTAAAGAACTTCCATCGGGCCATGTTGCCCTTGTAAAAGGTTTTGATGAATATATAAAACTTTTTCCCTTCTATGGCTTCTGAGTCTTTTGTCTTTTCATTTATTTATACAAAGGTTAGAGTGCCTTAGCATAAAATTAGGAAGTTGTATTCGAAGGTCCAAGGTTGAGATGGTAAGGACCGATAGTAAGTACTACCCTCGACCGTTTTTGATTGGTAATCCCTGAGCGAATGTTCGAACTTCAATTAAGGTATCCCTTAGGCTTTCTAGTCGAGTGAGAATGATCTCTCGAACTCGAAGTGAAAGTAGCCTTATCGTGTCCTTTTCGAGGCTATTTTGGTCGTTGTAAATTTTATATTTGGCTGATCTGGCCTTCGTAAAAAGATCGTTTATATATATAAGGTTTTCTACCCTTTTCGGCTCTAAAAATTTTTCCCTTTGCTTTATCATTCATATTTATAAAGGTTGGAATGCCTTAGCATGAAATAATAAGGTTGTGTTCGAGCGTTCGAACAAAATCTTGCCTTTATTGCCTTTCTGGGTTAAGGCGTTTATCAGTGTTCGAAGTTATCGAAGTTTTTCTCCTGAAAATATCTTAATTTTAAGATTTTGCCGAGGGTAGCCTTTAGAACCGGTTGTGAAAGAATTTCTTTCTCGATGGCCTATTTTTGGTATGAATTTCGGACGTCTCCGAACCGTGTTAAACTGGTCGTAGCTTTATAGTTCGAGTGTAGCGCAGTGAACTTTCTTAACATAATATTCCCCTAGTGGGTATGGCCGTGGACTTTAAAATTCGGGGTTGACTGATAGGTCTTACGTCCCCGATATTTGATAGCTCGATCTATTTCGAATTTGGTTTCTGGACGATAGTCCCCGAGTGAGGGAGTGACCATCTGAACTTTGATTATAATCGGCCCTTGAGCCTATTTTCTTAAAAGATCGACAGTATAAGTTTTTAAAGTGGTTCCAAAACATAAGATAGTTGCAAGGAAAGTACATCTCTTTTTTTTTTCAAAAATAGTCATACATGCGTACATGTTTTATGTCAGAGCTCGAGTAATCTACGTGGGCACGATTTTTTTTTTTACCGTTTGTCCCTTACAGTAAATCCTACCTATCGAGACCCTCTATTTCGAAATAATTTCCTTGCTAGAAGAATTCGATATCCGAGGGTAACC